>BLSH010537846.1:46768-64876 GCA_018402905.1 Glandirana rugosa | reverse complement strand
CAATCTTATAAAAATGTGCATTCTTCCTAAATTCCTCTACCTGTTCCAGGCATTACCCATCAAAGTCCCTACAGTATACTTGAAACAGGTCCAAGCCCTATTTACCCAATTCGTCTGGGCACACCAGAAGCCCAGGTTACCTCGACTCCAACTGACTCTACCTAAACAATATGGAGGTCTCACACTGCCGGATGCACGAAAATACTACCAAGCAACGCATTTGGGTAGGTATATAGACTGGTGTCGCCATTCAAAGCTCAAGCTATGGGCACAACTGGAACAACAACAAACACGAATCCCCTTAAAGAATACACTTTGGTGTTATGGGGACCTGACACTAGATGTAAAAACACACCCACTAATTGGAACCACTATAGCCCTGTGTTTACGGGCCTCTAAGCAAAAACATTTGACCTCGGACGTTTCCCCCCTATACCCCATACTGGGCAACCCACGATTTCCTTTAGGTCTACGTGCCCCAGAATACCAAGGCCTACAGCTCTCTGGCCACACACAGGCCTCTAACTTCGCCCAAAGAGATCAATGGCCCACTATGGCCACCTTAATGGACATCACCGGACCCTACCGCCTCCCTTTCTGGCCGGCCTGTCGACTACACCACTTCCTTCATTCCATTCCCTACTCCGCGAGCTTTACTCGGGACTTGACCCCATTCGAGGAATACTGCCTCGATAAGGATGCACTCCCGCAAACACTATCTAAAACTTACGCCCTACTAAACACCCCCGCCGAGCAACCACGCTTATCTTGTTTATCAAAGTGGGAAGCAGATCTTGGCTGTACCTTTACGACTGCTCAAATTCAAAATATTCTCCGCTTCTCTTTGAAGTCATCTATATGTACGAAGATTCAAGAAACAAACTTTAAAATATTGACTAGGTGGTACTACACACCAGTGAAACTTCACAACTGCTATCCTACCACATCAGAATTATGCTGGCGGTGTCGGGGGGACAGGGGAACACTTCTTCATGTGTTTTGGTCCTGCCCCAAGCTGCTCACATACTGGGAGACGATAATACAAAAATTTACAGAGTACCAGATACCGAACGAACCAGCATTCTTTCTCTTACATGTTTCTGACATATCCCCCAGAGTTTACAAAAAATCTATCCTACGACATCTCCTAAACGCTGCTAAGGTCTGTATTCCCAGACTCTGGAAAAAATCCCAACCTCCATCAATAACAAATTGGCTGCACAAAGTAGAAGATATAAATAGAATGGAAGATTTAGTCTTGACATCGCATCATAAACGCGAACAATACACTAAGACTTGGGGAGCATGGAATATGTTCCTCCTTTCTGACGAAGGCAAAGCCCTTTTCCAGCAAAATACCCCATGATAATCTGATCTGACCAAATAGCCGAAGGTATTTGACATCTCCGTTGTCCCTCCGTACAACCCCCCCCTTATCCCTTCCCTTCCTCTCTTTTCATGTGGTCCTTTCTGTTCTCTTTGTTTTATTCTCCTTTTCTTGATCACCCTCCTCGCTAATTTTTGTTTCTTTGTTTTTACCCAGCACAACCTATTATCCTTACTACAGTTTTTTCCTTTTTTCTCTTTTTCCTTTATGATTAGTAATTGGAAAATGTTGCCGGACTGGGGTTCTGCAATGTTATTTAGATCACGATGAAAGCAGTTCTAGATACACTCTCAATAAGTGGAGATGTTGAAAAGGGCCATGTTGACCCGTGCCCTAGAATGTACTACGCACAGACGCTTAAGATAAAACTGTAATCGACTTATTATTTCTTTACTGCACCTGAATATGTACTGTTTATGCTGTTGTTTTACCCTTGCCGGACACTGGCAATAATAAACATTATATTTGAAAAAAAAAAAAAGTGGCCCTATTGAGTATCTGTGGGACATTCTCAAACGGAAGGTGGAAGAGCGCAAGGCCTTTAACATCCAGCAACTCCATTGTGTCGTCATGGAGGAGTGGAAGAGGACTGCAGTGGCAACCTGTGAATTTCTGGTGAACTCCCTGCCAAAAAGGGTTTAGGCAGTGCTGGAAAATAATGGTGGCCACACAAAATATTGAAACTTTGGGCCCAATTTGGACATTTTCACTTAGGGGTGTACTCACTTTTGTTGCCAGCGGTTTAGACATTAATGGTTGTATGTTGAGTTATTTTGAGGGGACAGCAAATTTACACTATTATACAAGCTGTACAATCCCTACATTGTAACAAAGTGTAATTTCTTCAGTGTTGTCACATGAAAAGATAGAATAAAATATTTACAAAAATGTGAGGGGTGTACTCACTTTTGTGAGATACTGTATATATACAAGTCACTTTTTTTTAAATACAAATCATCATCTGATTGTTTTAGCTTTCTAAATTAAAACTCTTTTGGCCATACCTCTCCTGTGGCCCACAGGAGTGCACTCAGTTCTGCACTCCTGTGACCAAGATTCAGCTGATAGCAGGCTAGCAAGTCCACTGTGATCAGATGTGACAGAGCTGGTCCAGGTCTTGACTAGCAGCTGGCTTAGCCTTTTAGTACGCCACTGAGAGCCTGAGCCAGCTGCTCCCACCCCTCCCCAGTCCAGCACTTCAGTGAGCGCTGGAGGGGCAGAGCAGAGAGCTGTGACTGACAGTCACCGGCTCTCTACTCACTCAGTAGTCTTTGATCACTCAGTTCTCAGTGTAGAGCCATTGGGGGACAGCTGCAGCATTGGATCGATGCTGCAGTCATCTAGATGAACATATATGCTGTTATTTTACATTCCCACACTTCTCTTTTACAGTCCAATTAAACCCTTACTATGTATTACTGTTATTTAGTCAATCTGAATATACAGCAATAAATATGAAGTTCTTTTATTTTTTTTGCAAACTAACGCTGCAGCCAGGGTTAAAACATTCTGTGCTGATAGCACATAGTAGAGTCAGACCATAACTCTGAAACAAAGCAGGAGCCCACATCTACATTGGCCCAACATCTCTTCCCTCAAAAAAAACCCTGCTATAATCAACAGAGCCATCCCTCTCTGAGCAGTGTTGCTGATTGGAGCAGTGTCCATGATTGGAGCAGTGTCCGTGTTTGGAGCTGTGTCCATGATTGGAGCTGTGTCCATGATTGGAATAGTGTCCGTGATTGGAGCAGTGTCTGTGATTGGAGCAATGTCCGTGATTGGAGCTGTGTCCGTGATTGAAGCATTGTCCGTGATTGGAGCTGTGTCCATGATTGGAGCAGTGTCCCCAGGATTGGAGCAGTGCCAATGATTGGAGCTGTGTCCCTGATCGCAGCAGTGTCCAAGATTGGAGCTGTGTCCGTGATTGGAGCAGTGTCCGTGTGATTGAAGCTGTGTCCGTGATTGGAGCAGTGTCCGTGATTGGAGCAGTGTCTGTGATTGGAGCAGTGTCCATGATTGGAGCTGTGTCCGTGATTGGAGCAGTGTCTGTGATTGGAGCAATTTCGGTGATTGGAGCTGTGTCCGTGATTGGAGCAGCGTCTGTGATTGGAGCAATGTCCGTGATTGGAGCAGTGTCCGTGATTGGAGCAGCGTCTGGGATTGGAGCAATGTCCGTGATTGGAGCAGTGTCCATGATTGGAGCTGTGTCGGTGATTGGAGCAGTGTCCGTGATTGGAGCTGTGTCCGTGATTGGAGCAATGTCCGTGATTGGTGCAGTGTCCGTGATTGGAGCAGTGCCCATGATTAGAGCTGTGTCCGTGATTGCAGCAGTGTCTGTGATTGGAGCTGTGTCCGTGATTTGAGCAGTGCCCGTGATTGGAGCAGCGTCTGTGATTGGAGCAATGTCCGTGATTGGAGCAGTGTCCGTGATTGGAGCTATGTCGGTGATTGGAGCAGTGTCCGTGATTGGAGCTGTGTCCGTGATTGGAGCAATGTCCGTGATTGGAGCAGTGTCCATGATTGGAGCTGTGTCGGTGATTGGAGCAGTGTCCGTGATTGGAGCTGTGTCCGTGATTGGAGCAATGTCCGTGATTGGTGCAGTGTCCGTGATTGGAGCAGTGCCCATGATTAGAGCTGTGTCCGTGATTGCAGCAGTGTCTGTGATTGGAGCTGTGTCCGTGATTTGAGCAGTGCCCGTGATTGGAGCAGTGTCCGTGATTGGAGCAGTGTCCGTGATTGGAGCAGTGTCCGTGTGATTGGAGCTGTGTCCATGATTGGAGCAGTGTCCGTGATTGGAGCTGTGTCCGTGATTGGAGCTGTGTCTGTGATTGGAGCAATGTCCGTGATTGGAGCAGTGTCCGTGATTGGAGCTGTGTCCATGATTAGAGCTGTGTCTGTGATTGGAGCAGTGTCCGTGTAATTGGAGCAGTGCCTGTGATTGGAGCAGTGCCTGTGATTGGAGCAGTGCCCGTGATTGGAGCAGTGTCCGTGATTGGAGCAGTGTCCGTGTGATTGGAGCTGTGTCCATGATAAGAGCTGTGTCCGTGATTGCAGCAGTGTCTGTGATTGGAGCTGTGTCCATGATTTGAGCAGTGCCCGTGATTGGAGCAGTGTCCGTGATTGGAGCAGTGTCCATGATTGGAGCAGTGTCCGTGTGATTGGAGCTGTGTACATGATTGGAGCAGTGTCCGTGATTGGAGCTGTGTCCGTGTTTGGAGCTGTGTCCATGATTGGAGCTGTGTCCATGATTGGAATAGTGTCCGTGATTGGAGCAGTGTCTGTGATTGGAGCAATGTCCGTGATTGGAGCTGTGTCCGTGATTGAAGCATTGTCCATGATTGGAGCTGTGTCCATGATTGGAGCAGTGTCCCCGTGATTGGAGCAGTGCCAATGATTGGAGCTGTGTCCCTGATCGCAGCAGTGTCCAAGATTGGAGCTGTGTCCGTGATTGGAGCAGTGTCCGTGTGATTGAAGCTGTGTCCGTGATTGGAGCAGTGTCCGTGATTGGAGCAGTGTCTGTGATTGGAGCAGTGTCCGTGATTGGAGCTGTGTCCGTGATTGGAGCAGTGTCTGTGATTGGAGCAATTTCGGTGATTGGAGCTGTGTCCGTGATTGGAGCAGCGTCTGTGATTGGTGCAATGTCCGTGATTGGAGCAGTGTCTGTGATTGGAGCAGCATCTGTGATCGGAGCAATGTCCGTGATTGGAGCAGTGTCCGTGATTGGAGCTGTGTCCGTGATTGGAGCAGTGTCCGTGATTGGAGCTGTGTCCGTGATTGGAGCAATGTCCGTGATTGGTGCAGTGTCCATGATTGGAGCAGTGCCCATGATTAGAGCTGTGTCCGTGATTGCAGCAGTGTCTGTGATTGGAGCTGTGTCCGTGATTTGAGCAGTGCCCGTGATTGGAGCAGTGTCCATGATTGGAGCAGTGTCCGTGATTGGAGCAGTGTCCGTGTGATTGCAGCTGTGTCCATGATTGGAGCAGTGTCCGTGATTGGAGCTGTGTCCGCGATTGGAGCAGTGTCTGTGATTGGAGCAATGTCCGTGATTGGAGCAGTGTCCGTGATTGGAGCTGTGTCCATGATTAGAGCTGTGTCTGTGATTGGAGCAGTGTCCGTGTGATTGGAGCAGTGCTTGTGATTGGAGCAGTGCCCGTGATTGGAGCAGTGTCCGTGATTGGAGCAGTGTCCGTGTGATTGGAGCTGTGTCCATGATTAGAGCTGTGTCCGTGATTGCAGCAGTGTCTGTGATTGGAGCTGTGTCCATGATTTGAGCAGTGCCTGTGATTGGAGCAGTGTCCGTGATTGGAGCAGTGTCCGTGATTGGAGCAGTGTCCGTGTGATTGGAGCTGTGTACATGATTGGAGCAGTGTCCGTGATTGGAGCTGTGCCCGTGATTGGAGCAGTATCCGTGTGATTGGAGCAGTGCCCGTGATTGGAGCAGTGCCCGTGATTGGAGCAGTGCCCATGATTAGAGCTGTGTCTGTGATTGGGGCTGTGTCTGTGATTGGAGCAGTGTCCGTGTGATTGGAGCAGTGCCTGTGATTGGAGCAGTGCCCGTGATTGGAGCAATGTCCGTGATTGGAACAGTGTCCGTGATTGGAGCAGTGTCCGTGTGATTGGAGCTGTGTCCATGATTGGAGCAGTGTCCATGATTGGAGCTGTGTCCGTGATTGGAGCAGTGTCTATGATTGGAGCAATGTCCGTGATTGGAGCAGTGTCCGTGATTGGAGCTGTGTCCATGATTGGAGCAGTGCCCATGATTAGAGTTGTGTCCATGATTGCAGCAGTATCCGTGATTGGAGCTGTGTCCGTGATTGGAGCAGTGTCCATGATTGGAGCAGTGTCTGTGATTGGAGCAGTGTCCGTGATTGGAGCAGTGCCCATGATTGGAGCAGTGTCTGTGATTGGAGCAGTGCCCATGATTGGAGCAGTGTCTGTGATTGGAGCAGTGCCCGTGACTGGAGCAGTGGCCATGATTGGAGCAGTGTCCGTGATTGGAGCAGTGCCCATGATTGGAGCAGTGTCCATGATTGGAGCAGTGCCCATGATTGGAGCAGTGTCTGTGACTGGAGCAGTGCCCATGATTGGAGCAGTGGCCATGATTGGAGCAGTGTCTGTGATTGGAGCAGTGTCTGTGATTGGTGTAGTGTCAATGATTGGAGCAGTGTCTGTGATTACAGTGCTCGGCGGAATGTATCAGACCGTTAGACAGCCAGGCCACTGCTTTTCTCCTATGTATTGCTATCAGGGGGTATTTTAACCTTGATTCAGAGCTTAGAATATAAAAAGAACATAGAGAGATCAAATTTATTACTGCATATGCAGGCTGACTGCATTACAGTAATAGTTTGTGCGGGTTCAACTACCTCTAAATTCCCCATGAGTTTCATGGAAACTTCAGTGTATTTTCAGTGAATATATATTTGAGTAATTATCGCTGTATTTATCTTAAAGCTGAACTCCAAGCATATTGCTAAGCATGAAATACATATATATGAGCCATTGAAGTTGCCAAAGGATTTGTCTTTCTATGTACCTAGTCCATCCAACTGCGAGATTTACAAATGTTACAACAAAGTGAACTCTTATCTTCCTGCTCAGTTGCAGACTTTACAACAGCAAAGCTCCTCAGTGTTGCTCAGATTTGGGCAGACTAGACCTATAAGTAGGTGAAAACACATTTTTGATTTGACGCCTTATATCTACAGAATCTTTGAAAGCCCCAAATGAAGTGTACCGGTGTGAATGAAAGTTATTGAAGTCCAGGGCAGGATTTATGCCAATAATTTGTTACAGATATAAGAACAATTAATCAAAGTGCAGTCAGTGGAGGGGAAGTGTCAAGCCCCTCCTGGCATGAGTGGTCTTATAGGCCTGGAAGAATGTTTCATTAGGATTTACAGTCCAGCACAGTGATGTGGTGAAATTATTTGCAAACCTTGAGGATGTGACACTTTTTTTTTGTTGGACAAGGAATGGTCTAGTGAGCATTGAGATATTTTTTTAGAATTAACCTTTTCAGGTCAAAAGGCTGTTTACCTTTTGTGGCACAGACCAGTGTTCCACTATATACCTATTATATTTTAATATAAGTTGATATATTAGGGCTGTACCAAAAGAAGTGCAAAGGTGGGTATAACATTTTATGGTTGAATATGTTTATTGTTTTACAATGAACAATGAACAGACATATTTCTCACTGCGCATTCACAAGTAACAAAAATGTATATCACCGGATATCACAGGTAACAATAGTGTGATAAAAGAAAGGAAAGGAGAGGAAGAAAACAAAAAAAAAAAAAAACAAAAAACGAACTGAGAAAAAAGTATGGAGAGAGAAAGGGAAGAACACGGGGGTCTCGTGGATGTCTTGAATTCAACAATGAGCATTCTAGATATAATGACGGGAGGTACCATCTGTAAACAGACTTAGGTCTTATGAGTCCAAGTTATTTTATGTTATATTATATGAGATGTGGCCACCCTGGAGCGGACCGGAGCCAGCCACCCCACCAGGCACCCCAGAGGGAACATATCTGTGCCCGGCCGTGTGGGAGGAACTCCAGCCCATCAACATGGAACGACCACCAGGTTACAAGCACTCTGTGTTGGTAACTATAGGTCCATCTAGACCAGTACTTGCGTGTACCCATAGGGGGTAATCGTAGGAGGGAAAGTAACAGGGAGGATAAAGTGGGAGACCTGAGGAAAGAATATTTAAAGATATAGAGATGGTAAAGTAAGAGTCAGCAGGAGGGGGTGAGGAGTAGGGGGTAAGGAGGAGGCTAGAGAGGGTAGGGGGGGATATGGACACAGCAGGTTTTTCACTATCAGATAGGAATGGCCATTTTTATCTTAATAGGAAGGAAGGGTACCATGCGGGTGCCATGGGCTACAACGGTTCTGTCTTTGGGGGATGAAGGGTTGACCCCCTCGGAGTGTTATCAGTCTTTACTGGGCGACCTTCCCCTTCAGTTCCGCAGATGAGGCATAGTGTCTCCAAATCTCCCAGGTAGTTTTAAATTTGTCTGATTTGTCAAGCTCCTTTGCTCGCATCTCCTCCATCAGCATGAGATCATTCATTTCTCCTACCCATTCCGCGAGGGACGGTGGGGAGGTAGACTTCCAGTGTCGGGATATTAATTGTCTCCCTGCGCACAGGCAGAATTTGAGGAGATCGTTTTTTTGTGATTTGATAGTACCTGGGAGTATGGAGAGGATAGCCACCAGTGGGGAGGGGTTAAGGGGCTTTTTATAGATGTCAGAATAAATCTTAAAGATATGGTCCCAAAAGGGGCGGATGCTAGCACATTCCCACCATATATGCAGCTGCGTACCTTTTTCCGATTGACATCGCCAACAGTCGTCTGTTGCCGATGGGAACATGCACTTTATTGTAGTCGGAACTCGATACCACCTTGATAAGATTTTGAAATTTTTCTCCTGGACGTAGCTCGATATGGAGGATTTGTGAGTGAAAAAATAAGCTTTATGCCAGTCTTCCTCTGATATATCCATCCCCAGTTCTCTGGACCAGGTCTTAGTAAAGGCAGGCGGGAGACTGCAAGAATTGTTTATGATCTGTTTATATATCGCTGATAGAGTGTGGCGGGGGGTTTCTGCACAAGTACATAGTTGCTCGAAATCTGTCAGCGGCCTATGCGTTTGGTGAGAGTCAAATAAAGATTTACAGAAGGACGTAATATGGTGTCTCGTCAGCCAGGATATTCTATTTGAAGTGGAATTGGGGTTCTGCATGAACGTTCCCGCGGTATTGTGTATGAATTGTTTCGCCGTTGGCCATGTGTGTCTTGAGTAAGTGTCCAGGGTAAGTACCTCCTTACCTTCTGGGAGGGCGGGGTTATCAAATAGGGGAGTGAGGGGGCTGGGATCTGTGGAGAGAGATGCCTTGTCCCTAATACGGTACCACATCGTCAGTGCATCCGTGGTCAATGGGGAGAGGCCACTAAGGGATCTATATGTTTGCCTGTGTCCCCATAGTAAGGCCCGTAGGTCTACCGGTGTCATGTCCTGCTCCACTTCTAAGGTAGCTTTGGCGAAGGGGCGCCTGAACCATTCTAAGGTCCGCGATATCACCGCCGCTGAGTGGTATGCTTCGAAGTCGGGCAATCCTGCTCCCCCCTTGATTTTCGGTTGGCAGAGAAGTCTATGTTTCAGTCTAGGGTGGCCTCTGTGCCATACGAAACGAGTGGCTAGTGTGCGAAGTACGCGGAAAAAGGTGGGGGGAAGCATAATCGGCAAGGCCTGAAAAAAATAAAGTAATTCGGGTAGTACATCCATTTTCAGGACATCCATACGCCCAAACCAAGACAAGGGTAGATCCTGTCTTTGTTCTGTTAAGTGTCTTAGTGTGTTGAGGAGCGGGCCGAAATTTAGAGCGTATGTGTCAGACGTGCGAGCTGGGAGTGCCGTACCTAAGTAGGCAATCGATTTGGCTTGCCACTGAAAGGGGAAGTTAGATTTAAGGGTTTGAAGGGTAGTTTGGTGTAGGGAGACACTTAACGCCTCGGTTTTAGAGAGGTTTAATTTGTAGTTACTGAACTGGCCGAATTTCTGAATTTCTTTTAGGATGGAGGGTATACTGATGTGTGGCTGAGTGACATATAAGAGAAGGTCGTCGGCATACAGTGATAGTTTGTTATGTGATGAGGCTGTGTGTATTCCATGTATGTCCGGATTGGTCCGAAGAGCCTGAGCCAGGTGTTCGATGACCAGTGCGAACAAGAGGGGTGACAGGGGACAGCCTTGTCTGGTGCCGTTGGCTATTTGAAAAGGCTCAGATTGGATCCCATTTACCATGACTGTTGCTGTTGGTGCGGAGTATAGGGACATTATACGAGTAAGCATGTTCTTTCCCAGGCCTATTTGAGACAGAGTGCTTCTGAGGAAAGACCAGTCGACCCTGTCAAAGGCCTTCTCTGCGTCAAATGAGAGAAGGCAGGATGGAATACGTTGACGTTGTGCATAGGCTATACGGTGGAGGCTTTTGGTGGTGTTGTCCCTGGCTTCTCGTCCAGGGACAAAACCCACCTGGTCCTTATGTATCAGAGATGGTAGTAGTGGTGATATGCGGTTCGCTAGTAGTTTTGTGAATAGTTTTAGGTCTAGGTTTAAGAGTGAAATCGGTCTATAATTGGAACATTGAGAGGGGTCCTTTCCTGGTTTGGGAATGACCACTATTCGTGCTTGGAGAAGATTTGGTGAGGGAAGATGTTTCTCATTGATTGCGTTAAACGCTTGTGATAGAAGAGGTGCCAATTGTGGGGCAAATAATTTATAAAATCGTGCGGTGAAACCGTCGGGGCCTGGGCTCTTACCATTCTTTAGGGCAGCTATGGCCCGTAAGAATTCTGTATCCGTCAATGGGGCTTCCAGGTCCACCCTGTCTGTTTCAGAGAGGGTCGGGAGGGCAGTTTCTTGGATATATGGGTTCAGCTCCTGTGGAGAACTATGTGAGGGAGGGGGCAAATTATATAGGGAGGAGTAGTATTGTTTGAATTCGTCAGCTATATCACTGTTGGCTTGAATTTTGCCTTTATTAGGGGAGTGGAGGTAGGGGATATCCTGGCGCACTTTTCTAGGGTGTAAAACTTGGGCCAGATGTTTACCGCACTTATTGGCTTTGGAGTAATGGGTGAAACGCCCCTTATCTCTCGCCACCAAAGAACGCTCAGCAAATATTTGCAGAAGGTCCCTTCTAGCGTTGAGCAGTTCGATGTGGGTTTGAGGATCTAGTGAGCGTTTGTGTGAGTTCTCTAATTCTGCGATTAGGGTCAGCAGTCGGGAGACCTCTGAGGTGCGAGCGCGTTTAAGGCGGGCCCCATGTTGAATGAGTGTACCACGTAGTACACATTTAAGTGCTTCCCATTTAGTGAGGGGGTTTGTGTCGTCTGAAGCGTGATTCTTGATAAAGTTTTGTATCCCTTCCCTAATGTCCCGGGTGCAGAGGGGATCCTCCAAGAGGTTATCATTTAGCCTCCATGTGAATTTTGCTCTGTGCGGGGGGATGGAACCTAGGGTCAAATGGATCGGAGCGTGATCTGACCAAAGTGATAGGCCTATGGTAGCTTCTGGGTTGAAGTCTAAGAGTTTTTGAGATATTAGAAAGTAGTCTATTCGACTATATGAGGCGTGTGCAGGTGAGTAAAATGTGTAGTTCCTAGCTGTGGGGTTAAGCACACGCCACACGTCTACCAGCGACAGATCTTGTAAAAGCCTACGGACCTTGGCTAGAGAGGCTGAGGATATGGAGGACTTACCAGAGGACGAGTCTAGTCGAGGAATCAAGGTGGCATTGAAGTCTCCTCCCATGATCACATTCACCGCACCGAACTGTACCAGTCGGGAAGTCACCGAAGACAGGAACCGCAGCTGATTCTGGTTAGGAGAATAAATGTTAGCGATAGTATAAATAAGGCCCTTGTAGGAGATTTTCAAGAAAATAAATCTGCCTAACGGATCAATGAAGGAGTCAATCACATCAGGAGTGAATGAGACATGTAATGCGATGGATACCCCTTTAGACTTAGCTAACGGGTTGGTGCTATGATACCAGGAAGGATACTGCCCATGGAGGAGGCGTGGGACTGTGTCCGATCTAAAATGAGTCTCCTGCAACAGGAGAATTTGAGTGCGGAGCTTGTGGGCATGATGGAGTATCCGCCGCCGTTTCTCCGGGGTGTTAAACCCTCTGCAGTTTAGGGAGGAAATCCTCAGCGAGATGGGTTCAGCCATGTCATAAACTGCAGAGGGTTAGGAGTGGTGCTATTCCAATCAGGACCCGCTGTGTCCATGGAGAGAGTAAAGCGGGGAGAGGAAGGGGGGGGGGGAAGAAAGAGAGAGAAGAAGATATTAGTGGGATAAGAGAAGAGCATATGTACAAACATCCTGGCCAGAGACGCCAGGGAAGAGGGTAGACTAAGAACATTTCAGCCAGTGTCTTAGTTGGCACTAGCAGCCCTAGAGTGGGGAACGGGACCATAACATGCAGGCGGTCCCGGCACACCGGACTAAGTAGCAAAACATATTAAAACTGTATTAAACGACCCTTTCAATAGACTGACCTGGTTTCTGTCCTGCTGATATGGCGCAGAGGAGGAGATGCAAACCAAGGAGAGAACCTCCACTCCTTCTCTGGGTCACATCCACTGGGAACTAGGAAGCATTGTAGTGGTCAGCAGCCCAACAGGGGGCAAGGCAGGGGGTAGTATGGGGGCTAATCCATACATGAACCTTTTAACTTCAACAGTTTCCTAACTGAGTAGTCTAGTGTCACAAAAAACTTGTAATGTAAGGAAAAACAAAGGTATAGAAACTGTTCAACCAAAGTAGTGGCCTGAGGGAGAGGCATTTGGAGCCCTTAGGCTGGGTAAAAAATTACAGGAACCCAAACTGTCCGTTTTCATCCAACCGAGGATCTGGAGGCTTCTGATCTGGCCCGCTTCTGCTTCTTGGGATGTTGTCGCCAACCGGAGGCCAGAGGGAGACCTGGGGTAGCTGCATGCAGGGGCCAGTCTGGAACCGCTATCTGGGGGAGCAAGAAAGTTCCTAGGAAGTTCGGGAGGTCCCCCAAGGTGCGTAGAATAGCAGATTTACCCTCATGTGATGCAGAGAGGTGAAATGGAAAGCCCCAGCGGTATTTGATCTGTTTAGCTTGCAAGGCCCCTGTCACCGGTTTTAGGGCGCGGCGTAGATCCAGGGTCAGCTTAGAAAGATCTGGGAGAAGCTTGACTTGGGCTTCATTGAAGTAAATGGCGTCTTGGGTGCGGGTAGCTTGCATGATGGAGGCTTTGATGGCATAAAAGTGTACCCTACATATGACGTCTCGGGGGTATTCCGGGTTGGGGTTCTTCGGGCCTAGGGCCCTATGTACACGGTCCAGTTCAATTGGAGAGTCCTTTTCTTTCTGGAGCAGCTCATTAAACATGGCTGTAACAGCTGAGGCCAGGTCTTTATTCTCAACAGACTCCGGGAGGCCCCGGATTCGGATGTTATTCCGTCTGGCCCGGTTCTCCTGGTCATCCTGGTGGAGTATGAGCGTCTGGATTTGAGATGTGTGTTCCTGGAGTATGGCGTCCTGTGAGTTAAGTGTGGCCATTACATCCTCCACAGTGTGCTCAACTTCCTCTATCCTGTCTGTAACGTCTCTGCGCAATTCAGAGATTTCTTGCTTGTAGGAGTGCTCCAGGCGTTTAACGTAGGCCTCAAAGTCATGTCTAGTGGGTAGGGCTTTTATGTAGGCCTCCATGTCCCAGCTAGTGTAGGAGCGTTGCGATTCAGGGGAGTGACAGTCCGAGTGGTGGGATCCCCGGTCTGAGTCATGTGGAGATCGGGTGCGCTGTCTGCTCCTTGTATGGGGAGTGTTGTGCTGCGAGGGCTGGTGCTGTGAGGCCGCTCGTTCAGCCGAGGAGCGTGTCGGCGCCATCTTGGCTGCGGAGGGCTCGTGCTGTTTCTGGCCAGAGCGGGCGAAAAAGCGCCCTATCTCACCCTCTTTATGTGTTCCGGGGGTCTTATGGCACTCTCCCCCTCCTCTCCTCCCCATTACCTTGCAGGCGGTGGTGGTATGTGTTCTTTTAGGGTCGATTGTCGTCCGGTGCGCCGGGAGCTCAGAGAGGAGACGTCCTATCTCTCCATGCGCCTGGCCACGCCCCGGTATAACATTTTATTAACCACTTGCCTACTGGGCACTTATACCCCCTTCCTGCCCAGGCCAATTTTCAGCTTTTAGTACTTTCACACTTTGAATGACAATTGCGCAGTCATGCAACACTGTACCCATATGGAATTTTTATCCTTTTTTTCACACAAATAGAGATTTCTTTTGGTGGTATTTAATCACCACTGGGTTTTTTCTTTATTTTTTTGCCAAATAAATGTAAAAAGGCCAAAAATTAAAAAACAAACTTTTTTTTTTGTTTCTGTTAAAATTTTGCAATTAAATAATCTTTCTTCATAAACTTAGGCCAAAATGTATTCTGCTACATTTCTTTGGTGAAAATAATTCAAATCAGTGAATATTAGTAGAGCTTTCTTTTGCTGGTATTTAACAGCCACTGGGCTTTTTTATGTTTTGCTAAACAAACAAGAAAAGCCTGAAAATTTTGAGAAAAAAACAAAACAAACATTTTTCATAGTTTGTTATAAAATGTTGCAAACGGGTACATTTTCTCCTTCACTGATATGCACTGATGAGGCTGCACTGATGGGCACTGATCAGCACTGATGAGGCGGCACTGATGAAGTAACACTGATGAGCAATGATAGGTGGCACTGATGGGCATTGATGAGGTGGCACTGGTGGGCATTGATGAGGGGGCACTGATGAGGTTTCACTGATAGGTGGCACTGATAGGTACTGATAGGTGGCACTGAAGGGCACTGAGAGGTTGCACTGAAAAGCAGCACTAATAGGCAGCACTGATAGGATGCACTGATGGGAACGGATAGGTGGCACTGATGGGCAATGGTAGGCAGTACTCATAGATGACACTGATGATGAAGCACTGATTGGTGGCACTGATAGGTGGCACTGGTGGGCACTGATTAGCAACACTGGTTGGCACTGTTGGGAACAATGTCTCTGTAAAAGAAGCCTGTTATCGGCTTTATTCTTCTCTCCTCACACTGTCAGCGTGAGGAAAGGAAAACCGATAACTGGCTTGTGTTTACATCCTGTAATCAGCTGTCATTGGCTGACAGCTGATCACGTGGTAAAGGGCCACTGTAAATTAGCCCTTTACCCCGATCTGTGATCAGCTGAGCCCAAAGGACTCGGCGATCACAAAGCAAGCCACCCACACGCTGCAGGGGGCGTGTGGGCAGCTCAATCACGGGATCCATGGACACCCTCCTGGCAAACTAAGCCCACGCTGTAGCCGTCTTTTGGCTATAGCATGGGTGGGAAGCAGTTTATTTACGTAGGTCATTCAAATTTCACAGGTTGGTATAGTATAGTAACTCTTCCTCCATGGTAACTCTTTTCTTCTTCTTTTTCATTGCAGGTAAATAATGGATTCTAAGCACAAGCAATGTTGTCGCATACTAGCTCATTATGAAATACTTACCGTAGATCAACACTGTTGCAGCGGTCCACGAACACCGCCGTGACCGCCGACATGTCTCCCGGAGCTTCTTCGGGATTATCGGACTCCAGTCAATCACAGCGCTGTGAATGGCCAGAGCCGCAAGGACGTCACGCGTGTGCGCGGGAGCCACCAGACGCGGCACAAGAACTGAAAACACAACACCTTCAGGACATGGGGATACAGTGAATATCTCCTAAACTGTGCAAGTTTGGGAGATATTCACAGAACCTACAGGTAAGCCTTATTATAGGCATACCTGTAGGTTAAAGTGGTTCAAAAGGGTTTACAACCACTTTAAACTGAACATTGACTGACTGCTCAAATGTATATTCTGTAAATCTGCGTTTGTTACTGCTGTTTCATCTCCATCTGTAGCCATTTTCACATTATTTTGATGTTTATTTAACCTTTAAGTCTTACCTAAATTATTGGTTCCCTTATCTTTACAATTCTGGCCTTTTGATCCTCTTGATGTTTGATTGTGGTGTGAAAAGCTTTGCTGTGCTATGTGCCTAATATTACTTCCTGATTGATTATTTGCCAGATTCCATCCACACCCATCACAGTATAAAACAAGGCCTTCTTTATGGGGAGCATATACAGGGGGTGGCACATGCAGGGGTTCTTCCAAAAAAGTGGGGCTCTTTAAATAAGTGGAAAACTACTTTACAAAATACCAAACTGCAGGTATCATTTCAAAATCATCTCACCTTCCTCTCTGAAATATGCATTCTTTATCTCTCCTTTTCACAATTTCAGCCTCTCTCCTCAAATTCTCTTTTCTTCACCCCTCTTCTCCACCCCACAATCTTTATATATAATCCTCCCTTCTCCCCTCTCCCTATTACTGCACTCATCACCTCTTTCTAACTCTAAGCCCATATGCTAACAAAACCCCCAGGATGCTGAAGCACGTCCCCTCATATAAATCGTATTCTCATATTACTTCCCTTATTCTTCTGCTTCTCCTAACCTCTGGAGATATTTCCCCAAACCCTAGGCCTCCCTTATTTAACTATACTCAGCACACCCATCACCATCACCACACACCCTCTGGCAGTAGGCAATTTAGTCTCCATTCCTCTTCTTCCCAAAACCAGCCTCCTCTTCTCTTGTGCCCTCTGGAACACCCGCTCTGTCTGCAATAAACTCACAGATGTTCATGACCTCTTTGTCACTAATTCATTTAATCTACTTGCTGTCACCGAAACCTGGCTCCATGAATCTGACACTCCTTCTCCTGCTTCCCTCTTCCACAGCGACCTTCTCTGGACTCACTCCCCTAGACCTAATGGATGCAAGGGAAGTGGAGTGGGATTCCTCCTATCCCCAGAGCACCTTCCAGGTTCTTCACTCTTCTCCCTCTTTTTCCCTCTCATCATTTGAAGCTCACTTCTCTCCAACTTCCCTAAGAATTGTTGGGATCCACTGTCCTCTTTATATTGTCTGCTTTCTTTGATGAGTTTTCTGCCTGGCTACCCTACTTTCTCTCTTCTGAAATTCCCACAATCCTTCTCTGTGACTTCAACATCCCTGTTAATACAAATACTCCTGCTACTTCTTAGTCTAACTTCCTCGTTTGACCTGAAACAATGGGTACAGGCTTCTACTCACTCTGATGGCAACACAGTTGACCTTGTATTATCCTACCTATGCGCTCCATGTGTAATAGAAATTAATATATGCTATGCGTAATCAATTTCGCTTGCGCTAATAAGCACACTTTTCAGCTCTTTTGGATAGTGCATTTGAGTGTACTTGTGCTTACCAAGTAAAAAAGATACACATTGCAAGCTCCCAGACAGACAATCAGTCCTGACTGGCAATGAGTGCTCAGTTTATTTATAAGGCTGAAAAGGAATAACAAAGGGACTTGGTGGCTTCACAATCAGCCAATCAGCCCATGTTTACATTCGAACAGTAGCTGTTATACAAGACTCAAGCAATGAAAACACATGTTTATATTCAAACGATACAATAGAATGGGCGTGTATGTTCGTGAACAAGCAGGACAGTGTGTATGAATTCTAGCCGTTGGGTGGGTGGAGATGCACACACCCCAGATAACAATGAAAGCCATGTGGAAACATGGTACATTGAAACCAACGTGTTATCTCATTGACGCTGTCCTGTTCGAACTCATGCATGTTTTTCCGCAAAATCCATTACAGTGAATCCTATGTAATATAGTTCATAGAACTATATTTAACCACTTCAGCCCCGGAAGGATTTCCAGCTTTAGGACCGGAGCCCTTTTTGCGATTCGGCGCTGCGTCGCTTTAACTGACAATTGCGCGGTCGTGCGACGTCCTTTAGGAAGGCCCCGACTTCACCAATTTATATCAAGATACTTGATATAATGTATCCTAAGTGACATTACCTAAAACGCCTTTTTGTACGTACTCAAGCTTGTCCTGTCGCAGTTACTCTATTGTGCAACCAAAGTTACATGGTACAAAGGTGTACCGAAAGTAACAATAGACCCCACACACGTAGAGGTGGGTGGGTTGCCGATCTTAAGTATGTGTGACAGGACGAACAAGTGCTTGTATGTGCGGGTAAGATAACATAGCAAACTTATATTTGTACACAAAAGTAACGAACTCAGAACATATT
>BLSH010537846.1:10322-33504 GCA_018402905.1 Glandirana rugosa | reverse complement strand
CTACTTATAACGTTGCGGGGACCTGAATCTCCTCTTTGGCCACGTCACCATGACAAATTTTGAGGCCAGTTTCATAAATCCCCCCAACAGATTATTTTTCACTCAAAGGACTTCCTCCTAATACAGACGTAGATTAGCAAATATTACAAATTTCCGAAAAAAGGAAAATACTCCCCTTAATTTAGGGACTTATAACACTCTATAATAAAATTCAGGGTAACGCCTCTTCCTTCTACCACTAAAATAATATACACCCAAACGACTTTCCTCTCTAGGGTCTTCCATATTTTTATGGAAGCTATATCCCCTTACTCACTCTCGGAGATGTGGACCATTTTTTGTAGTTCAGTTTGATCCCCTCCATTTTGGATATTCATTTTCTATTTGTTTAACGTTTTGTTTTTCTTTTTACTATGGAAGGTTTAAATCAATAAGAGGAAGTTGTACATTCAGTCCAGGTATTCATAATAGAATATTACCCATCTATTTATCATCCTTGATGTTTTTTACCAGGTGTAGAGGCTCTCACTCATTCCCCTATATCGAAGGTATTTTTATACCTTCTGGGATCTCTCCTTTCAGCAAACCCACATATAATAAAATCACCATCTTCCTTCTCCGCAATGGGACTTAAAATAATATCTCACAATATTCAGGGATTTAATTCCCCTCATAAAAGGAAAAAAGCCTTTAAACATTATAAACGATTAGATGCAGACATAATCCTCCTTCAGGAAACTCACTTTTTATTAGACAACCCCCCTAAATACTTTGACCGGAGTTTTAAACAGTACCACTGCACCGGTTTCTCCTCTAAGTCCAGGGGCGTTGCAATATTCATCAAAAATAATATTATACTAGATGTTCAAAAAGTTTTTAAAGATCCTGAAAGTTGGTATATAATAATCAAGGGATTTATAGGAGGCAAGGCTATTACAATTGCATCAGTATACGCCCCCAACGTCTCACACACTTCCTTTTTTAAGTCATTTTTTGATGCCCTTGCCTTACATGAGTCCACCCACTTAATTATTGGCGGAGATTTTAACTTAGCGGCTAATCCTTCCCTAGATAGAAGCTCTATCACTCCTCACTCTAAAGCCTTTCCTAAATCATTAACCCGCGCTCTAAACGACTTCCAACTTATCGACACCTGGCGTGCACATAATATAGGCTGCAGATCATATACCCATTATTCCCATCCCCATAATAGCTACGCCAGACTTGACTACATATTCTGCACTCCTATACTACTAGCCAATTCTGTAAAAGCTGAGATACACCCATGTCCGTGGTCTGACCACCAAATCACTTTATTTGAGACCTCACGTATCGGCCTACCCCTCACTCCATACAACTGGAGAATTAACGATTCCTTACTCTCCGTCCCTATTATAACAAACAAGATAACATCCCATTTAGAAGAATACTTTAAACTTAACAATACAGACGATATATCAATACAATCCCTCTGGTCGGCTCACAAAGCCGTTATTAGAGGCCAAATAATCAAACTTGCCTCCATTAAAAATCGTGACAAAATAAGGGATATTAAGACTCTGACTTTAGAATTAGACAACCTATATAAAAAAAATATCAGTTCTCCCTCTACAGACATAAATCAACAAATCCAATCCAAAAGACAAGCCTTAGACTCTTTACTTTCTGCGGACACCGAAAAAACCCTTAGGATTCACAAAAGCAAAATTTCTCCTCCATAGCAATTCGACCTCTACTATGTTCGCTAGGAAACTTAAACAACAAATTTCTCCCACGCATGTCTACAAACTCAGAACCCAAAACGGCAGCACAGTCTCACACCCACAGGAAGTAATAAATATATTTACTGATTTCTATCAAAACATTCTATCTAATCCACACCCTACCCCAAGCAAAGAAGCTCAGACCTGGTTGGATAATATCAAACTTCCCTCTCTTAGTCCCTCCCAAATAGATAAGCTCAATTCCCCCTGTACTGAGACAGAAATTAACGAAATCATTAAATCCCTTAAAGCATCCACTACTCCTGGCCCAGATGGATTTTCATCAACATATTACAAAAAATTCTCTAACATTTTAACCCCATGGTTGACCAAAATTTGCAACCATATATTGAAAGGAAATTATTTCCCCAACGATATGCTTCTTGCAAATCTATCACTGATCCCAAAACCCCAAAAAGATCATTCCCTACCACAAAACTTCAGACCGATTTCGGTCTTAAATAACGATATTAAAATCTTTGCTAGATTTCTTGCCAATAGACTCGCCACAGTAATAATATCTTTGGTGCAACCAGACCAAACCGGCTTTATCCCTGGCAGGCAAATTATTGACAACACCAGACTCATATCGAATATTATCCAAGACACCAATTTCTCATCATTCCCAACATGTTTAATCAGCTTAGATATACACAAAGCCTTTGATAACGTAAGTTGGAATTACTTAAACTATATACTCACTAAAGTGGGCATCCCCAATAATTTTATCAGAGGTTTTAATGCACTATACCATAACCCACAAACTAGAATTAAAATACCAGGTTGCAACTCACAATTTTTCCCCTTAAGAAGAGGCACTAGACAGGGCTGCCCCTTATCCCCACTACTTTTTGCCCTTGCTATCGAACCGTTGGCTCAAGCTATCAGAGACCATCCTAAAGTTAGAGGTTACCCCGGGGCCCGTAGCGAATTCAAACTAAGTCTATATGCGGACGACGTAATGTTGTTTATCACTGATCCTTTAGAATCAATCCCAAACCTGCTCGCAGTTTTAAATCTATTCCACAACGTTTCGGGCTTGGGGGTAAACTTGGATAAATGCTCAGCTATAGCTATTAATATACAGCCTAATCTATTAAAGAAATTAAAAATTCTATTTCCCTTTAAATGGTGTTCATCCTCCTTTAAATATCTAGGCATTTACATCACTCCTACATATAACACGCTATTTCAGGCTAATTATCCCAATCTCTTCAACAACATTCTTAACCTTCTTAAAATCTGGTCTAACTACCGTATCTCCCTTCTAGGAAGAATATGCGCCATTAAAATGGTCATACTCCCTAAGCTCCTATACTATTTTAGAGCCCTTCCAATATTAATACCAAAAAATAAACTGGAATCAATCCAGAGATCTATTAATAAATTCATATGGATGGGGGGCAGACCCAGATGCAGTAATGCATTGCTTCATAGACCACAAGCATTGGGAGGTTTGGGCATTCCTAACCTCTGGTTCTACTTTTTATCCGCCAGATTTCTCCAAATTGCACAATGGTCAAGCCCCAATGACTCTATACCATGGATAACTTTTGAACGTAATGCCATCTACCCATTTAGGTTGGAGAGCATTGCCTGGTCAAACATACCAAACTCAAAGAAAATGTATAAGCTTAACAAAATAGTTGCCCATTCTCTTCAAATCTGGATAAAATATAAAGACTCTCTACAATTATCCCCGCACACTTCTATACTAACCTCTTTTTTGGGTGACCCCCGCTTCCCTCCAGCATTCAATTATCCAGATGGATTTATCCTTTGGAGTCAGGCGGGACTCACCAACCTGAAATCCCTTACACAAAACAATGATTTTATCTCCTTTGCACACTTATGCAACACCTATAATCTTCCACCCTCTGAACTCTCCAACTACAACTTGATAAAAGAATTCTACTCCTCCCACTATACATTAAATAATCTTAACATTCCTTCATCCTTTGAACAAATATGTACTTCCTCCTCTAGAGAAAGAGGACAGATTTCCGCTCTTTATAAACACTGTATAGACCCTCAATCCTTGGATAAATCCAAACCTATGCTCCAATGGGAACAAGAACTTAATTGCAATATCTCTGTTAGGGATTGGCATACAATGATTGGCAATCTCCGAAAGAGTTGCTGTTCCCCCTCTATTCGTGAATCTCCGTTTAAACTCATGACTAGATGGTATTTGTCTCCTTCCAGAATACATCAATACTATCCTAACTCCTCCCCTGACTGTTATAGAGGCTGTCAAAACGAAGGAACCCTTTTACACATTTTTTGGAATTGCAAAAGTTTAGAGCCAATTTGGAATTCTGCCAAAAACATTGCAGTCCAATTAACGTCTGATACAATCTCTCGTTCTCCTCAAATATGCCTCCTATTTAAAAATATCTCTAACGTTCCTAGTCACATTAATAGATTGTTGCATACCCTGTGTAGCGCCGTCATTTGGATGATCGCATGTAACTGGCGTTCCCCTCGTGTCTCCTGGCAACAAGTTATCTCAAGGATGTCTACAATTAGACTAACGGAATACATTCATAGCACCCTACATGATCAAACTAGTTCATATGAACGAAAATGGGCCCTTTGGGATTCTTTAAGGAATGTCTAGCTGCCTCTTATGTACAACTCACTACCTAACATTGTTTTTCTTTTCTACTGTGTTTTCACATGTCTACCACTTTGATTACACTGTTATCATATGTTGTAATAATTTTTCAACTTTCTTGTACCAAACCTTCCAATAAAACTTTTTGTAAACAAAAAAAAAGATTGACATAATGATAAACATAATCATTTGCAGAGATCTGCAAATCCCATTTTCCTTGTTTGTATGCAAATTTAGGAATGGAGGATGATTGGAATAAACTACCAACAGAGGTTGTGAGACAGTCAACAGTAAATGGCTTCAAACAGGCTTGGGATAAACATAAATCCATAGTCAGACAACAAGGTTAATGTAAAAAAAAAAAACTAAAAAAAATAAAAAGGGGCAGACTCAATGGACTACTCAGTCTTTTTCTGCCGTCACTTTTCACTATTTTTTTTTCCTGGAATGTAAAAGGCCTACGCTCCCCATAGAAATGAATGGCGGTTTTACACTACCTCAAACGCTTAAGAGCAGACATAGCGATACTCCAAGAGACCCATTTGATCATAACGGATTTTCACTGCATACGCAAGCTGTGGGTGGGTAACTGGCACCCCAAGGGAAAGCAGGAGTCCTGCTTCTAATCTACAAACAAACCCCCTGCAAGATAATTTCTGTACAGACAGACAATGAGAGATGATCTCTTATAACTACACTCAAAACTGGCATACGGAAATGGGTAATATCAAATTTCCAACATCTAACATCCCTTTTAGCCTCATATGTTTATCTTACACTCGTGGTGGGCAGCGACTTTAACCAGACCCTGAACCCCCAAGAGGATAGATCAAACTACAAGCCCCCCACCTCCCTACTAACAAGATTTGCAGAAGGCCTAAACTTAACTGACCTATGGAAACTGACTTACCCAGCTGGGAGAGAATTCAATTTCTTCTCCCCCCCACAACACCCTGTCTAGGATTGACTATATCTTCACAAACGGAGTGCTCACAGAACTCATCGTTGACCCACATATTCATGAGATATCCATCTCTGATCATGCTCTGCCCTCAGTAGAAATACCAGGACTTACTATCCAAAACTCAGTCAAAGTATGGTGTTTTCCATCATATCTGGCTCACGATCAAACATTACAAGACATAAAGGAAACATGGTCCGAATACCTGACCACTAACTCTGAACATATCACCAACCCTAATCTACTCTGGGAAGCTGGGAAAACAGTGCTCCAGGGCAAAATCATTTCCTACTCCTCTGCTGTTTAAAAAAATTCACTGAAGTGAGCAACATTCTGTGCTTGGCCCAAGCACTGCTTTCACACCAAAACTCCTCAAAAAACAGGGAGGTTTGGCGAGTTGCAAAAACACACTTTGACATGTGGGCAGAAGTGCAGGAAAGATTACACCAGTCATTCTCCAACTTACAATTCCACAAATATGGCAACAAAGCCGGTAAACTATTGGCTCAACTATGTAAAGGTCCAAAAGCTTTTACGCCTCACTCTACGGCCCGGATCCTATTGAAGATCCCTTAGCAAGGGAATTCCTAGAGAACGTTCCCCTCCCCATTATTGACAACACACTGCTTGCCCAACTTAACGTTCAGATCTCAATCGGCAGAATTACCACAGCAATCAAATCCCTATCATCTGGTAAAGCCCCAGGCCCGGACGGTTTTACCTCTGAATTTTATAAGCTATAAAACGATACCATCTCACCCACCCTACAACTAGTCTTCCAAAATATCCTGGACGGGGCCTCATACCTCCTCTCAGGGTTTCAAGCCCATATTAAATGAATCCCTAAAAAATACAATGACCCCACTGAACCGGGATCCTATTGCCCAATATCCTTACTCAATCTCGATGCAAAGCTACTCTCCAAAATAATAGCCAACAGACTTGCCCCTATTATACCAACCCTTATACACCCCTCACAAGCAGGATTCTCTGAAGGATGCTCCCCTACCTCCAACATTAGAAAGGTACTAGCGATGTTTAAATTTGCAAGGGCCAACCCAGCCATGGAGACTGCCATAATTACCCTTGATGCCGAAAAAGCTTTCGACAATGTCAGTTTCCAGTGGCTGAGGATGGTTCACTCAAAGTTCGGGTTCATGGGCCCCATCCTGCATCTCATCTCCAAAATGTACTCAACCCCCTCAGCAAACGTAATGGCCGCAGGCCTCATCTCTTTCACTTCACAAAGGCACGCGACAGGGGTGCCCTCTCTCACCCTAGAGCCTATCTCCCGCCATTTGCTACTACACCCTAAGCTACACTGGGTCAAGATAGGTTCCGTGGAACTTAGAACAGCCTTGTTTGCAGATGACATACTAATATTCACATCAAGCCTACAAACAGACATGACACATATCCAAGGCACCTTCACACACTTCAGGAGATGCACAGGACTGAGAATTAACTTCTTGAAAAGGGAAATCCTACCTCTATTCCAAGCACACCAGCCTATATGGGCCACAAATTCTACATTCAAAATAGCCAAAAACGATATCACCTATCTAGGAATCAAAATCTTCAAAGTCCTCTCTTCCCTATACCACCTCAATTTTTCACCGATCCAAACTGAAATCATATCGGGGTTAGAAAACTGGTCAAACCTCTTTCAGATAGTGAGCTTTCTCAAACTCCTATATCCACTCTAGACCTACCCTTTGCTCATGAAGTATATGGATTTTCAAAAACTACACAGAGCCATAAACGCGTTTTTCCTGACGCCAACATGGCAGCATACTAGTGATAGAGCTCTGCCTCTTAACCACTCCCTCAGGACCAGTGAATAGCAGAAAAAAGGCATAGTTAGCTGCCCCCCAATTCTTCTTTTTGTCCTCATACCTCCACGCACCAGTGAAGAGTAAGCAGTTCTATGTCCCTACCCTACCAGTGCTTGGGCCACTAAATTGCCCTAAAAAGCCTGGGAGCCCCTTCTGTGGGTCTTGATGGGGCCCTGCAGTGTTTCTTCTTTAGGAACAAAATCTGCCATTATGTAAGTGTCTGTGGGCTGAGGCTTGGGAGGGCAGCTATTTCATTCATTTTCCTTTTTTTGGTTCCTTGCACCATACAGGGCTGCCTATCTCTTTTATTCTGTGCTGTTTCATATGTGTTCTCCCTTACCTTAATCTGTTTCTCTTTTGAGTGCCTCCCATGTCGCCATGTTTGTTTGTGTTCTGTTTGCCCATGTGGCTAGACCATGCTGCCTGGGGCGTCTTGATGACATCATTGGGCTACTCTGGCCATCTTGCTTATGGGCAAAAGCCCACTGTTGCTAGCAATGAGGGATGCAGTCCTGGGAGAGCTCCCCCTGCTGATTTTTAGCAGGTAGTACACCAAAGAAAAAAAAATGTGCATACATGTGTGTGTTTGTGTATTTATGTATGTACATGTGTGTATATATGTGTATACTGCATTAATTTGTTTCTTTTACTTAAGAAAAAAAAAAAAAAAGGAGTAGTGTATGTATGTGTGTATGTGTATGTATGCGTATGTATGTATAAATACAGGGTGGGCCATTTATATGGATACACCTTAATAAAATGGGAATGGTTGGGGATATTAACTTCCTGTTTGTGGCACATTAGTATATGTGAGGGGGGAAACTTTTCAAGATGGGTGGTGACCATGGCGGCCATTTTGAAGTTGGCCATTTTGAATCCATTCCCATTTTATTAAGGCGTATCCATATAAATGGCCCACCCTGTATGTATATGTATATATATATATATATATATATATATATATATATATATATATATGTATTGCATTCATTTGTTTCTTTTACAAAAAAAAAAGAGAGAGAAGTGTATATATATGTATATATGTATAAATGTATTTATTTATTTTGGTAAATAAAAAAAACTTTTATTTTCTGTTTGTTATGGAGGAATTTTTTTTTTAGTTTTTCTCCTCTCTTTTTAATGTCAAAAGACCTTCTCTCTGTAGTGCTATTTTCCTTTCTGGCTATCCTCATTTCAGCTGGCTGTCCTATCTGTCCTAAAGCAATGAGTCAGTCTCCGCTTATGCAAAAAGACCCTCAAACCCAAAGGTACGGGACCACCGTGTTGGTAAGTTTGCAGGAAAAGAGTGCCTCCTTATGCGGATTGCTTTGAGTGTGTTCAGCCCTGCATGCTCATGCTCTCAAAAATCAAGAGGGAAAGGCGAACGGTCTTCATAAGAGTGCAACTGCAGATGCCACATCCACTCAAGGGAAAAAGTTCCAAAGAAGACATCTTATCGCTTCTTCCCCAGAGCAACGCCAATGCCCCAGCAAGAATCCTGCAGGGCCTGTGGCACAGTGCCTGTAGCCAATAGGCTGGTGAGTAAAGACTGCCTGGAGGAGTTCGCAGTTAACAGGTAAGACCAGATATCTTTATTAATTATGATGTAAGATGCTATTTTGGACTACCAGTGTGAAGACCCAGTGCTTGGGTTGCTAAATTGCGCTAAAAAGCTTGGGTGCCCCTCCTGTGGGTCTTGATGGTACCCTGCAGTGTTTCCTCTTTAGGAACGAAATCTGCCATTATGTAAGTGTCTGTGGGCTGAGGCTTGGGCTACCCTGGTGAGTGGGCAGCCTGCAGATAATAGCTCCTCTTCATCAGAGCAAGGTTATTTTTTTCCATCGTGGAACAGCGGACCCAGATGGTCATGCAGGCCATTACATGGGCTGGGTGACTAGTGCTTTTTGGGTCCTGGAGATAGAGACAGCTGTTGGAGAGGAAATCCATAACGCTGATATCATTCAAACCCTAGCCAAGATGAATGTGTCTGTGAACTTTATTGCAGCAATAATCTCAACCTGGTGCCTGGCCATAGTGATGCTATACTCGGTCACGGCTAGGGGGGCCCTTGGTTGAGACCCTGGGCAGTGTCTTGCTTCCTAAAAATAAGATTGGTGTGAGTCACTTCATGGCAGAAGATCTCTGTTTGGTAGGAAACTGAAGGCAGCCATATCATAAGTGACAGGAGATAAGTCTGATCTGCTCCCAAAAGACTAGAAGCAAAAGGAAAAGAAAATGTTTCTCCCGGCAGGTTTCACTCCTCTAGGTCCAGGGAGCCTAGGGACAGCTCTTAGGCCAGGGTCCCAGGTAGAGGATGTAAGGGAACTCAGGCAAACTTTTACAAGGCCCATAAGTGAAAATCCTTGGGTAAACCGCAAGTACCCACTAAGCCCTTTTGACGAGCGCATGCCCAGACTCTTGAGGTAGAAGCCAGAGGGCACGCTTTATGGGTTTCTGGACAGCATGTTGTACAGATCCTTGGAGGAAGGTATTAGGTACTCATGGTCACTTCGGGGATTCCTCACTGCTCCTCCTCCTGACCATTTTTCTGCCAAATCCACCGCAAAAGCAGTTGGGCTTCTACAATACTTACAGACACTTAGACTCAGGGAGTCATTGTCCCGGTCCTATTCACAGGAAAGATTGCAGGTTTTCTACCCAACTCTGTTTGTAGTTTGCAGGGGACGGAGGCTAGTGTCCAGTTGTAGATTGAAAGAGGTTAAACCTTGTTTGCCCTCTTAGAGATCTTTAAGATGGAGTCCATTAAAACAGTACAAGCAGTCGGCTGAATGCTACTGCTGGATTGTCAGGATGCCTATCCTCACATCCCAAATTTCCTTTTCTTTCCAAAATAAGTAAGTTTGGTGATCAATTAGACCCATCTCCACTTTAACAGCCTACCTTGTGGCCTATAAATAATACATATCTCCGAGAATGTTGGCAAGGGTCTCAGTGCCATGTCAGCTCCACTCAGAGAACAGGATCTCCGGGTTTGTCACTACCTGGACGTCATTCTTCTTCTATACAGGGGACTGGAACAATTGCTGTCACACCAAGAGGTCCTCATACATACCCTGCAGAGATATGGCTGGGTTATCAACTTGAAAAAAAAAAAAAATATAGGGGAAAGAGAAGCTGACTTTCTCCAACCCAACAGTTAGTGTAGTTGGGGGTGCTCTGCTAGTTCCTCTGTTTTGCTTACATCAGAGAAAGCAGTGACAGTCAGGAAGAGAATTCTGAGGACAGCTACCTTCACTTGTTTGATGGCTTCTCAGTGCCTCAGTCTTATGGGCTCAATGTCTTCATGCATACCGATGATTCCATGGGCGCCTGCGCAAGTTTCAACTAGGATTCTTAGCGCAAGGGAGGAAACAGGATGGAGCACAGTTGAGAACAGTGTCACTTAGTATGAATAGCGGTCCGTGGTGATGGAAAGACCCTGAGGAAGTCACGGCCCTTTTGAAGCATTACACTGGGTCATTGTTATGAATCATGTTGACAAGATAGCCTGGGAGGCACACTGTGAGGGACTGTCGGTCAAGGCAAATGGACATTTCCAGCCAAGGAGAGTAGTCTCGAATGCGCTGGAAGTTCAAACAGCCTTTTTAGCACTTTGGCCTTGCTACACAGAATCTAGGGAAGACCAGTCTCCTTGCAGCTGAGCAACAGGGCAGCAGTTGCCTATATTCAGCTCCAGGGAGGAGCTCTCCCTATCAGCAGTATGTTATTGAGAGAGATGAAACCCATACCGTCTGCGATGGAAGATCACTAGCAAATTCAGGAAGCAGTTTACCTTCCAGCAGACTTTTGAACACATAGACAGACTGCCTATCATGCAAGCTTCCCAGAGCACAACCAGTGGGTCTACATCCCAGGTCTTCTCGGAGCTGGTCCATAGGTGGGGCCTACCACAGACAGACCTCTTCACAAATGTTGGGTATGTCTGGCCTTGTTTCCGCACCCTAAGGCGCAGGGGGCATACGCTCTGGTCTCTCCTTGGGGCTGCAATCTAGATTATATATTTTCCCCCCAACATCTCTTGTAATGAGATTCCTCTAGAGTCTCTCAAGGGAGTACATGGTTGTCATAGCCTATCCTCCATATTGGCCATGAAGCCCTTGGGTTTCCTTGGCCATTCACTTGAGAATACAGAAGACATTTCCCCTATGCACATATGCAGACTGGGACTGCAAGCAGGGTGCTAATAGGGGAGGCGGGGGGAACTCCGGTTGCTCCAGAGCAATCTCTACTTTGTTGAGTGCTAGAAGGCACTCTACTTACAACATCTATGCCTAAATCTGGAGCAAGTTTGCGTTATCTTGGTAGGGTGAGACTTTAATCCTACTGCCCCCAGCTGTTTTATACTTCCTCTAGGCCGTGTTGGACACGAGCCTTAGCCTATTCTCACTGAGCTGGCAAGTGTCAGCTATATTGGCAATAACACATTTAAATGGGCCAAGAATCCTTCAGTCTGCACGACTTTTGAAGGCAGTCGTAAGGATTCAGTTATAAACGGAAAGGAGTCTTTCCCAATGGGACCGATTGGTGTTGCTGGATCTGTTGTCCAATCAACCGTTTGCTCCAACAGAGCAGTGTTTGGTTTGGGCCATTACCTACAAGACAGTATCTATTGCAAGAACCTTAAGCAGAAGTTTGTCTGAGATTCAAGCTCTTGGAGCTTCAAAAAAAAAAAAAAAAAGTTTCTTTACAAAAGAGTAGAGGGCTGTCTTGTAGGTCATTTTGTATCAAATGTAGCAATAGCCCTCTATTTAACAGACATCTGGGAATTGCCTAAATTTCCAGAACATCACACAGGAAAGTCATACGACCTGGACGTATTCAAAAAGAAGCACCTGTCCACAATTGGTCTTTTCAGATCATCTAATAAGCCTTTTGTCATTCCAGCTGGGGATCATCAAGGAAAAGAGGTTACTGCCTGGACTCTAGCAGGTTTGGTGGTGCATATAGGGTGAGGGGGCGTAAGCCTCCATCAGCGGCGGTGCACTTTACCAAAGTGATTGCAGTCTCATAGGCAGCCCACTTGGGAGCATCTATAGTATCCATCTGTAGAAGTATCATGGTCATTCCAGCATACCTACTCAAACTTTATGGAGTAGACAAAGGTGCCTTGTCATCAGAGGACTTTGTAGAAGGGACTATTCAGTCCACTGACCCATCCTAATTAGAATATTGATTTGGCAAGTAGAACCCACCCTGTCAGCTAGTTATTTATCACTTGTATGCTGCCATGTTGGCGTCAGGAAAACGGAAAATTGTATCAAATACTTACCGTAATTTTCCTTTCCTGACGCCAAACCATGGCAGCATACGGGCCCACCCTGAGCGTTTCGGTATGTAGCTTGTTACAAAGAATGGGGGGCGGCTAACTATGCCTTTTTTTATGCTATTCACTGGTCCTGAGGGAGTGGTCAAGAGGCGGAGCTCTATCACTAGTATGCTGCCATGGTTTGTATTTGATACAATTTTCCCTTATATGGCAAAAGAGTAAACCCAGAATATCCCTCCATAAATTTTGCCTCCCAAAACACACAGAAGGAGTTAATTTACCAAACATAAGCCTCTACAACAGTGGTTCTCAACTCCTGTCCTCGGGACCCACTAACAGGCCAGGTTTGCAGGATAACAAATACATCACAGGTGATATCATTTGCTTCTCAGTGATTGCAGTATTCTAGTCTGCATCTCCCCAAGGTAATACTTAAAATCTGGCCTGTTAGTGGGTCCCAAAGACCGCAGTTGAGAACCACTGCTCTACAACCTCTCTTGCCTTTTGAGAGCGGGTCTGGATTCGATAACACATTCCTCCAGATACTTAAACTTTGAGCTGAAAACTCAAATGGTTTACCCAGCTGGTCTGTCAGCCTTGCTGCACTGTGGGATCAGATCCCTTCCTCCTTTACTGAAAAACAATCTCTTTATACAGGATATGGTGCTGGCCTGGAGAGCGGTCATGAAGAAGTTGGAGGTTCATCCATAGCTTTCTCAACACCTACCCATTCTTAAACACCCTCTGTTCCCATAGGCTCAGCAAAAGCAGCCTTCTCTTCCTGGACTTCACTGGGGTTAAACAAGTTCTCACAATTTTTTGACATTCTCTCAGATAATGCCCTAACATTCTCTCTGCTAGCCCAGAAGTACAACCTTCCCCCTCATCATTTTCTATACACTCAACAAGCCATTAGCTTTGTATGCAAAACATGTCCCTCAAGAGAACTCTGATTCAAAAATTCTCCGATAGACTCATTCATGACCTCCCAAAGTCTTAAAATCTCCAGCCTGCACAAACCTTTGAACTCTCTCTTTGGAACACCTCTGCATAATACCTTCGCAACCTCCTGGAACAGAGAATTACAATCCCCAGAAGCAATCCATCACATCTTAAATGGATATACCACTCAGGCTTTTGTCGCAAATTAATTCTGGTGTTAACAATAATACATAATTATGCTGTTAGGAAAAGACTTGCTAAGGGTTAATTTTCCTCTAATCCCTGGAGCAGCAGCAGCCCTATTTAAACTTCCTGCTTCCTGTAGCAAATGCTGTCAGTTCTACAGCGTTTAGTGTGAGTTCCTTGCTTCCTGACTATCTGATACCTGTTCCTGTGACCCGGCCTGCTTTGACCCTGCTCTGAATTCTGCCTGCACCGACCCCGGCTTCTACGACCACTCTACTGCCTGCTCCCTTGTACCTTGCTGCCTGAACGTTACCGACCCAGCCTGCACCCGACCATCCATCTGCCTGAACCCTTGTACCGCACCGCCCGCCAGTTACCGACCCGGACTGCCTCACGACCCTTCTGCCTGCACGAGCTCCAGCGGACATCTACCTTGCATCAGTGACTGTCCAGCCCTCGTGCCCCCCCGTGCTCCTGAGTTCCCTGTCTGCACTACCAGGGACTCACGAACCGGGGCCGCAAGAGAGGTACCCCCTGCATAAGCCAGACTCCATCACCAGGTACGTGACATATGCACAGGGCATATATACCTCATTTAAAACATCCGCAGCCCACAGATTGCCAACACTGCCCCTGGTGTAAAGCATACAAACCTACCTTGCTGCATAGGGTATGGACATACCCCCCATATCAAGTTTCTGGGACCAAACTGAAACACTAGCCGCTGCAGTAACTGGCCCACAAACCCATATGGACATCTATATCCTACTCTTCGGCTCTCTGGACATCCTGTCACTTGACCAGATAAGAACGCAAAGCAAAATTATCCAAAGCAACAAACCCTGGCTGGCTACATGCTACATGGTTGCCAGAAGAGCCATCCTTAAATTTTGGACCTCCTCCTCTACCCCCACCATTAAGGATGTTAAAAACGATCTGAGGAACCTACTGCGTATGGAAAAGCTGGACTCAGTTCTATCACATCAGATGTTAAAATGGGACCTCTACATTACATGAATCCAGCAGACATGGCAGCACAGCTAATGGACGACCCCCCTCCCCCAACAAGGCCGTCTGCTCCCAACCCCCCCTTGCTCTCAAACACACAACCTCTTGTACCTCATTGTTCAGTTTATCTACTTAGATGAGCATCTTCATCCCTTGCTATGCCTTACAGTCCTCTGGATCAATAATGCTACTCCAAACATGAGTGTCTCACCGTAAAACCACCACCAAAGAAAACCCTTCATCCCATCTGTGAACACCTCCTGCAGCTCTTGACACAAAAGGATCTATGAGCTTGTACATGTTCAAGTCAAACAGAGACTTGGACAACACAAATCGGAGTCATGCAAACCCACAAAAAGTCTGCTCAACTACACTTGTCATAGATCATTGCCTATTTGTTCCACTGGAAACCCTTGAGATGAAGTTGGAATAATGCATGAACACTCTTGCTTGTCCAATCCCCCCCCCCTCCCCCTAAGAAGTCTATCACAATATAAAACTCGCTCCTATTCTTCACCCGTGTTTGAATGTTTCGAAGTCCACTATTGAAAGTAGTCTGTTCTTCTAGTTACCACACTGAAGCTCTGTTTTGCTTATCTGCTGTTCTTACTCTGTCAGTATATGTAAATACCAATAAATTACTTAAAAAAAACCCCACAGTAGACCTTAGATGTTTCTGTAAAGTAGTTATAAGATGTGTGGCTAGCAAGTGGTTATGAATTTACCTAGTTTTTGCCTGAAGCACATCCTGATATACAACTTATAACCATATACATTAATCAGCCATAACATTATGACCACCCTTCATAACATTACAACCCAACTAATAATGAGCAACCCAAACAGCCCTGACCTGTTGAGTCATGGACTCCACTAGACCTCTGAAGGTATGCTGTGGTATCCGACACCAAGCTGTCACTAGCAGTCTGCAAAAGTCCTGTAAATTGCAAGGTAGGGCCCCCATGGATTGGACTTGTTTGTCCAACACATGCCCCAGTGTCAGGGAAGAATTCTGAGAAGACACGTCAAATATGCCAATATCCAGTATGGCCGTGCTAATTCACACATGCACGTTAGCGAACGCAAAGCGTGCTAATTGCCAGTGTCCACTGGCCTATATAAGGACAGCAGCTCCTCTCACAAACTGCTGGATTATCGCCAGCCTTGTATTCTGTGTTCCTGTGCCTTGTGCTGCTGCTTGATTATACATTACCGACCCGGCTTACCCTTGCCTTGCTCTGGCTTCTCTCCTGGCTCTGAACCTAGCTTGCGCCACAGACCTGCTTCTGCCTTGTTCCTGATTGTCATCCTGTGTTTGACTCAAGAATGATCTCAACCACACTTCTGCCTCTGCTCCTGACTGACTTCTTATGTTTGACCCCCGGCCTGGCTTCTGATCTTGCTTCCTACTTTACCCATCTATCAAGTTTAGCTAGCGCCTCCAGAGAATCATCTGCTGTGACTACTTCTCTGTTCTTAATTGTCCTCACATCTGGAACCACCAGGCATCTTCACCTTCAAGCAACCCATGCATCATTGGGCATAGCACTCTCTGTCACCATCTTCAAGGGTACTCTGCACTCAGCCACAAAGGAAGCCCTCTCATCACTTCAGGGTCCAGTCAGGTATGTGACACCCAAATGCTCAACTGGATTGAGATCTGGAGAATTTGTAGGCCGACACCTCAAATACATCTTCTTACATTGCTCTGTGGTCCAGTTCTGATGCTCATGTGGCCATTGTAGGCACTTTTGGCTGTGGACACAGGTCATCATGGGCACCCTGACTGGTCTGTGGCTATGCAGCTCCATACACAACAAATTGCAATACACTGTATTCTGACACTTTTCTATTGTAACGAGCATTAACTTTTTAACCACTTGCCGACCGCACGCCGCAGCGTGACGGCGACAAGGTGGTTCATTATCCCGAACCGCCATTACAGGACTGCGGCCGCGATAACTAGCATTGTGAGCGCGCGCGCGCCGCCGGAGGCGCGCACGCGCGCTCACTGTGTTCGGGGGGAGCCAGGGAGCGGGTAGGGTGGACTCGATCGCCGCCGGCTACCCGCGATGGCTCCCCCGCACTGAAAGAACGGAGGTCCGTGTATGTAAACACGGACCTCCGTTCTGTTGAAGGGGGAAGGGCGATGATCACAGCCTTCCTGTAAAAGGAAGCTGTGATCATCCCCCTTCCCCAGCCAGGGCAGTCCCCACACAGTTAGAACACTCCCAGGGAACATAGTTAACCCTTAGAGTGCCCCCTGCAGGTTAACCCCTTCACTGCCAATGGCATTTACACAGTAATCAGTGCATTTTTATAGCACTGATCGCTGTATAAATGCCAATGGTCCCAAAAAAGTGTCAAAATGGTCCGACATGTCCGCTGAAATATCGCAGTACCGCTAAAAATCGCAGATTGCCGCCATTACTAGTAAAAAATAAAAAAATAATAAAAACCCCAGAAATGAATTCTCATCATCCGTAAACGCGGCAACTTTTGCGCAAACCAATCAATAAACGCCAGTTGCGATTTTTTTTTACCTAAAATATGAGGAAGAATATAAATCGAACAAAACTGATAGAAAAAAATGTTTTTTTATATTTTTTTTTTGGATTTGTATTTTAGCAAAAAGTAAGAAATTTGGGTTTTTTTGCAAAATTGTCGCACTTCTTTTGATTATATCGCGGATCAGAAATGACGCAGAGGGGATCAAATACCACCAAAAGAAATCTCTATTTGTGGGAAAAAAAGGACGCAAATTTCGTTTGGGTACAACGTCGCACGACCGCGCAATTGTCAGTTAAAGCGATGCAGTGCCGAATCACAAAAAGTGCTCTGGTCCTAATGTGGGAAATCCTTCCGGGGCTGAAGTGGTTAAAGAAATTTTAGCTACAGTAGCTCTTCTATTGGATTGAACTACACGGGCCAGTCATTGCTCTCCACATGCATCAATGAGCCTTGGTCCCCATGACCCTATCACTGGTTTGCTGATTTTCCTTCCTTGGACCACTTTTGATAGGTCCTGACCACTGTAGACTAGGAACATCACACAAGAGCTGAAGTTTTGGGGTTGTTATGACGCAGTTGTCTACAATTTGGCCCTTGTCAAATTAGCTTATATCCTTGCTCTTTTTTTTCTGCTCTCAATACATCAACCTCAAGAACATGTTCACTTGCTGCCTAATATACCCCTTCCACTTTCAGGTGCCATTATCTTGAGATAAGCAATGTTGGATCACCTCAAACAAATGGTTTACTGTCTCCCTGGTGCCAGAGTTCAGCATGTGGTGGACCGGGTAAATTACTGGGTAGGGCTGGGAATGATCCAGCTGTCTTGGTCCATGTTGGAACCAATGACAGAGGATATGGAAGGTGGAGGCTCCTTAAGAACCAATTTAAAGAATTAGGTTGCAAGTTGAAGGGAAGGACCTCCGAAGCGATATTCTTTGAAATATTGCCTGTGCCATGCACAACGCAGGAACTGCAGGGGGAGATTAGATGCCTGAATGCATGGCTAAAGACCTGGTGTAAGAAGGAGGGATTTGGGTTTTTAGAGCACTGGGCTGACTTTTCATTGGGGTACAATATATATGCTAAAGATGGTTTGCACCTAAATGGAAGGGGGTCTGTTGTGCTGGGAGAGAGGTTTATGGGAAGGCTGGAGGAGTATTCAAACTAGGATTGAGGAGGGAGGGTGAATTATTATAATAATAATTATAATGGGGCAGACAGGTCAGACAGGGGTCAGCCCCTATTGGTGGGTAGAATGGGGAAAGATGGGGGGAGGGCTATGGAAGATGATAAGAAGGTTCCCATGTTACAAACAACCATTGGAAATGGTACTGTTTGTACTAAAATAAAAAATATGTAACATACATGTGCAAAATGTGACAATTGATTAAAGTGTTTGCTCACCAATGCCAGAAGTTGCCAAGCAAAATAGGCAAATTGCAAGCTCTGGTGCATGAGGAGAACTATGATTTAATTGGTAATGCTGAATCTTGGCTTCATTCTTCACATGACTGGGCTATTAATATTCCTGGCTATGCTCTCAGGATAAAATGGAGGGGTGGTGGTGTCTGTCCTTATGTGAGAAGTGATCTCAAAGCGAGTGTGAAAGAGGACCTAGTTGATGGAGAGCGTGATAAGTCTGAAGCATTATGGGTAGATCTGTACATGGGTGTGTATGCATACTACAAAGGTTATCATTGGAGTTTGTTATAGACCTCCCAGTGTTAAAGAGGAGGTAGAGACTGAGCCCCTTTCACAGATGGAGGGCTGCAAGGGCTGGGACAGTGATAATAATGGGGGATTTTAACTACCCGGAAATTAACTGGAGTAATGGCATTGATGGGACAGTTAAAGGGCAAACATTTATAAACCTATTACAAGACAATTTTATGGTCCAGTTTATTGAGGCCCCATCTAGGAATGATGCTTTACTGGACCTGGTAATCTCAAACCATGCAGGGCTTATTACCAATATTCATATAAAAGAACATCTGGGTAGCAGTGACCATAACATGATTTCATATAATGTAAGCTGCAAGCAACAAACACATACGGGAAAGATAAAAACAGTTAACTCTAGAGAGCAAATTTTCCAAGGAAGAGGGCTGCTCTCCAGGACTGGGAAGGATTATTAGCATTGATGAACACAGAACAGAAATAGGAATTTTTCAAAAAGGCTGTATGTAAACTCACTGCAAAGTATATTCCCATGGGCCAAACGTTTAAAAGGCTAAAAATAAAACCTATGTGGCTCACGGCCAAAGTTAAAAAAAGTTTTAAATGATAAGAAAAGAGCTTTAAAAATATAAAAATGAAGGAACACTATCCTCTTTTTTTTTTAAGACTTAAGTTTTTATTAATGAAGAAGAAAAGCATATACAAGGAATACAATTCACTTTTGCAAATATGCAGATAAATGTAGTAGACTTTTCCATACATAATAATTCCATTAAAACTACATGTTAAGTTGAGAATTAACATCAAAGGGGTGATACAAACATGTTGAGCTTAGGGGGAGAGAACTAAGAGGACAGAGTGCGCTGCCCCTGGGAGTGGGGCAACGCCTTCCATCCGTGCATAGCAATAGGTGAAAAAGATAGGTATTTACTAACAAGTAGTGGATATTGGACAAGATCAAACCAAATGGCAGTGCATAGTCGCTCTGATGAGGTCTCTTTTTAGAGTTGCAAGTTACACTTAGGGTGATGCAACCAAAGAGTCCATCTTCTTTGAAAAAGTGGGACTTGCAGGTGTGCCTTGGCATACATGAATTCCATGAGGCATTGGTTGTTTAAGGAAGAAAGTATGTCCCTTATAGAGGGGGGATCTGCCGATTTCCATTTCCTCGCTATGGAAAGTCTAATAGCGGCGGGTACATGGGTTAAGAGAGCATGTGTATCGAGTGGCCAGGAGTCCAGATCTAATCCAAATAATATGAGTTGGGGAGATAGGGTTGCAGGCTTGTTTAACAGATCTGATAAGAACTAGGTAACATTGTTCCATAAGAGGGCCAGTTTGGGACAAGACCACCAGATGTGCATGATTGTTCTGTTTCGACCGCATGTTCTCCATGGGCCGTGGTTGTTGAGTAGATATTGGCGAGTTGCGCTGGGGTAAGATACCAATTATGAAACACTTTTTGTATACCTTCCCAATGGGTAAGACATCTGGAACATGTCAGAGTCGATTTTAGAGTTCGGAACCACTGCTGGAGGGAATACGTGCGGTGGAGCTGGTTTTCCCATTTTAGGATGTTGCATGTTTTTTTGTCAGCGGGAATGGTAGTCAGCAAATTGTAGAAGTAGGATATTCCCTTCTTTGTGGACTTAGTATTGAGGTAAAAGCTTATGACATGCTCCATAAGAGGGTTGCTTGTGGAGGCATCTTGTAAATATTATAAGGAGACATATTTGTGTATGTGCACATGATCAACATGCTGGTGTACATACATAAGCTTCAGTAAATCAGGCCTAATAACTGGCATGTAAAGGCAGCCTGAAACATTCCTATTAGCCACATGGATTGGTGTTGTATGGTTGCGTATTAGTGATAGAGTTCCCAGCATGCAGTGGGGACCAAGCATTCAACACACAGAAGTGTTAGATGCCAGAGGGAATCATAGCATTTAAAGATTGCCGCCTGCCAAGTATGAAAGCATGACTAATTTTCTTTTACAGGATATCTGGGATGTCACTACCAAAAACATTTTTTTGCAGCTTTTAGCAGACATTAAAATGCCCATTTGTGGCCTTAAAGAATATGTAAACCCAACATTTCATATTCTTTATATGTGCCTGCAGTACTATGTACTTGTATGAAAGGGTATCCTGTTCTCTTTGTATTGTGTAGCACCCCCATTGTAGATAGGTGCTTCGGTGATAGATTTTTGCTAGGAGAGGTAAATTTATTCAGGCCTGAGAGATGTGCAGGCCTGATTGTTTTGATTTGGGCAAGGGAAAGGCCCAGGAAGAGCTGGAGACTGCAGGAAGGAACACCCCTTGGTTACTCCTCCTCCTCTCTTCATAATGATCTGGGAAGGGGGGTAGAAAGATGAGGTGAGGCTTTCTGAAGTATGTTAAGGAGCCCAGACCAATCCCCAACCTGGATTGGCAGGGGGCTGGCCTCCTTAAATAAATATTGTGGTCTGCCCAGTGGGGGGAGGAGAGTGTCGGGTAGAAGAGCTGGATATGTATGAGGTGTTGAGGAGGCCCTGAGGGAATCCCCAGTCTGGGGGGTGACCTTGGGCCTGGAGGTTCAGGAAGTGGAAAGAACCCCTCTTACAAAACACGGAGGAGTTCTGACCAAGGAGCAGGAGAGCAACAGAAAAGGCTACAGGAAAAGGGTTCTATAAAGGATCCATCGATGATGGTGAGTTTCACAACCTGAGAGCTGGAAGGAATAGTCCGGAGCAGGCTGGGAGGATACAGTGGACAGTCTGAAGTTACAGGAGCCAGTCAGGGTAGTGGTGTCACTGGGCAGTGGAGTAGGCCAGAGCAGCCAGGAGGGGGAGGTGGCCTTGAAGAGGATGGGCTGGTCAAACCTAGCTAGCACAAATGTACTTTGCTACACTCTGGGGGCCCATGGCCCCTGCCTGTAATGGGTGGTCCAGAGGCCCTGCTAACAGAAGCAAAGGCCTCACCATGTGCTAGCTAGGTAGGAACCAAGTGTGCACAGGAGAGAGGAACCTGGAATAAAAGTGAGGATTGAAGCAAGTTTGTGCTAGAGAAAAGGAAGAGTGTATATACAGAAGTGTATATAAGAGGTCCCGTTAACTTTGATCTGTTGGGCATCCCACAATCACCCCTACCCCATCCACATTTTATCCCCTAATAAACAACTAAATAACCAAAGTACTGGCCTGTTCTGTGACACTGGATGAAAGGAAATGTGTGATTGAGGGTAGAGTGCCAGGTGGACCACAGCAGCTAGTCACCCCTAAGGAGGACCTTGGCTACATTTGCTTCCTTTGTGTAAAATCCCTGGAGTTCCTGCTAGTCCCCTTGCTTTTCTGTCAAAAATTTACCACACTAGGCATGGGAGCAGCATGGCCAGTTCTATAGTTGTGCTGGGAGCTCAGTCCTGACATGCCCCTCTGCACTGTTACTGTGAAAATCAGTGTGCTGCTGCTTCAGGGTAAAAAAGGTATTTACAAATATACTGCAATATACTATGACAAACGTGCAGTAACGCACAGGTATATACTGCGTTAAACATGCACTAATGCACTGAAATGTGGCGGTAAACTTGCAGTAATGTATTAGATATACTTCGAGATATCCCAGGCGTTCCCCACGGACAGAAGCAAAGTAGGCTTCGCAATTTCTTTGCTTTCTGACAGAACCTTGGCCTGGGCAAACCCTCTATGGGAGATGCAAAAACCTGTTGTCCAGAGTTACCCAGATTTTTTTGGCATCCTTTAAAAGGGTATTTGACGTCCCTGCACGCTCCACTACCGCTGCCAAAAGACTCATGTCCATCAAGCAATGTACGAAAACAGTTGCCGATTATGCCATTGAATTTCGTACTCTGTTAGTAGAGGTTGCTTGGAACAATGAGGCTCTCGAGGCTGCTTTTTCTCATGGTCTCCCAGATAACATCAAAATGAGATAGCAGCCTGAGACATTCCTAATGAGCTGGAGAGGTTGATCACGTTTGCTATTCTCTTGTTCAAATTTTTTATTGAGAGGGTAAAACATAAAATAAAAATTTAACATGGTTACAACAGTAAGGGCCAAAAGGTCCCAAAATATCACAGAGCAGCATTAGAACAAACAGATAGTGTGACTAATCGGGAGGTCGATTGCATAAAAGGTATTGTTAAAAAGAGAGGTGCATTCAGCAGTAGAAGTGAATATCGAGGAAGGTATTCGCTTCAATACAGGCGTAGACGTGCTGAGCAACTCCATATGTCGGAGAAATCCCAAAGGTCTAAGATAAGCTGCTTAACTCAAAGTAAATAAAAAATTTAGAGAAAAGAGATGTAGAAGGAGAAGGGATAGGTGAGTAAGGAAGAGGAAAGGAGGGGGGTATCAGAGGGGCGTAGGAGGGGGGTCAGTCAGACGGAGATCG
>BLSH010537842.1:866557-877011 GCA_018402905.1 Glandirana rugosa | reverse complement strand
TTTTGTTGCCCCCCCCCCCCCCCCACCGAGGTGCATTGGGTGCATTTTGATATTATGAACGATTAAAGACAATTTCAACTCTTTCACTTTGTGGTTTATTTGTATACTTTGCATTGCTTCTACGTACCCATTGCGAGAGGCCTGTGTGTTTGGGAGCTTCCTTACCAGAGTCAGTGACCATATTTGAAGATCTCCTTGCATTTGCAGTATTGGAATAAGCATTCAACTCCCAGTGCCTCTTTAATATGTTTTCAGGATTCTATTTCTACACTCAGGCTGATTACTGTAAACCGTGTTACATTTTGAACATAGGCTTTGTTGGTTTTGTTACCTTGCTGGTTACAAGATCTAGATTTGTCACCCAATATTAGTGCTTCTTAATGTGTGAAAAAAGAAGATAGCTGGAAATGGATTCAACAGAGGAAATGTGTGTGCCTCCTTTTCTCAAGATCAATATTTCCAATGTGGTGAGGAAAATAATAGCAGTAAAATTCCAGCATATGCTGTGATGACAGCTGTTCCAAACATTTCTAGTGAGAACCAGTGTAGGACCAGAAAACAGACACTCCCAGAATTTTTGATCTCTAATAAAACTTCATCCAGCGATTTCTCTTCAATGGATAGCCATTAGGTTAGAGGGTGGTAGAAGAGGTAAGTATTTTCAGGGTGAGCTTTTATTTGCACTTTAAAGAGCACCTGTCACCAATTTACAGTTGTATGCTAAAGGTTAGGAACCCCTGACAATTTCCATGATTTTCATTTATAAATATTTGTGTTTGGATTAATTTTGATCTATCAAATAACTGAAGGACACAGTAATATTTCAGTAGTGAAATGAGGTTTATTGGATTAACAGAAAATGTGCAATATGCATGAAAAAATGAAATTAGACAGGTGTATAAATTTGGGCACCCTTGTCATTTTGTTGATTTGAATACCTGTAACTACTTAGCAGTGATTAATTGGAACACACAATTGGTTTGGTGAGCTCATTAAGCCTTGAACTTCATAGACAGGTGCATCCAATCATGAGAAAAGGTATTTAAGGTGGCCAATTGCAAGTTATTGTTCTCTTTGACTCTCCTCTGAAGAGTGGCAACATGGGGGGCCTCAAAACAACTCTCAAATGACCTGAAAACAAAGATTGTTCTACATTATGGTTTAGGGGAAGGCTACAAAAAGTTATCACAGAGATAAAAGCTGTCAGTGTCCACTGTGAAGAGCATAGTGAGGAAATGGAAGACCACAGGCACAGTTCTTGTTAAGGCCAGATGTAGCAGGCCACATAAAATATTGGAGAGGCAAAGGCGAAGGATGGTGAGAACGGTCAAAAACAGCCCACAGACCACCTCCAAAGACCTACAACATCAACTTGCTGCAGATGGTGTCACTGTGCATCCTTCAACAATTCGGCGCACTTTGCACAGGGAGAAGCTGTATGGGAGAGTGATGCGAAAGAAGCCTTTTCTGCACACACGCCACAAACAGAGTCGCTTGAGGTATGCAAACGCACATTTGGACAAGCCTGCTTCATTTTGGAATTAGGTACTGTGGACTGATGAAATAAAGATTGAGTTATTTGGTCATAACAAGGGGCGTTATGCATAGCGGCAAAAGAATACAGCGTTCCAAGAAAAACACTTGCTATCCACAGTAAAATTTGGTGGAGGTTCCATCATGCTGTGGGGCTGTGTGGCCAGTGCCTGTACTGGGAATCTGGTTAAAGTTGAGGGTCACATGGATTTCACTCAATGTCAGCAGATTCTTGAGAATAATGTTGAGGAATCAGTCACAAAGTTGAAATTACGATGGGGCTGGATATTTCAACAAGACAACGACCCAAAACACTGCTCAAAATCTGCATTTATGCAGAGGAACAAGGACAATGTTCTGGAATGGCCATCCCAGTCCCCAGACCTGAATATCATTGAACATCTGTGGGGTGGTTTGAAGCGGGCTGTCCATGCTCGGCAACCATCAAACCTAACTGAACTGTTTTGTAAGGAGGAATGGTCCAAAATACATTCATCCAGAATCCAGACACTCATTAAAGGCTTAAGGAAGTGTCTAGAGGCTGTTATTTCTGCTAAAGGAGGCTCTACTAAATACTGATGTGATTTTTCTGTTGGGGTGCCAAAATGTATGCACCTGTCTAATTTTGTTTTGATGCATATTGTGCATTTTCTGTTAATCCAATAAACCTATTTTCACTACTGAAATATTACTGTGTCCTTCAATTATTTGATAGATCAAAATGAAATCGCTGATCCAAACATCCAAATATTTATAAATGACAGTCATGGAAATTGTCAGAGGTTCCTAAACTTTAGTATACAACTGTAAAAACTGCAGGAAAAAGCACAGCAGCATTTATAGATATAAGAATGTTTTTGTTGAAATAAATGATCTTGCAACAGGGCCCTTTAAAACATATTAGTAATATTCTTAGAGCTTTGATAAATTACAGTGTTGCTAAACCCAGGACCCTGCATTCACTATATCTGGTCTCCCACAGTACACAGAACATGGAAATGAAATTATATTAATAAATATAAGCTGCTAAATACCTTTTCTCATCAGCAGTATATAGCACAGTGGCGGCCCGCAATGCAGGGCGCAGGGGCCCTGCCCAATTATTCATGCGTCCGGCCCCCTAATCTACATGCGGCGCACCGGACACATGGATTCCAATGTTTTTCTTTTTAAGCACGTGATTAGAGACAGAGGCTCTAATAGGCTTCAAAAAGAGATGGGCTCAGGGCACAGAGCACTGTCCCCCGAGACTACCCAGTTGTGTGGCTATAGCGAATGAATATATATATATATATATATTATTTTATATATTATTATAATTATATAATAATTATTATAATTATATAATTAATATTGTCCCACTGATTCTCCTCCCGGGTCAATCAGGAAGCGGGTTCTGACCAGGAGGGTCTGATCCAGTCACGTGATTCCACTCCCATGTGTCAGCCAGCCTCACTGCAAGAATAGGAGGGAGCACTAACGATGGATGGGGCAGTGAAGCCTATGAGTGACATCACTGCTCCAAGTTTTACTAGCTGTTGTTGGAGCACTCTCTACTTTCCCTTGCAGTTGCCACTGTCTGACACAGGGAAGATCACTTGACTGGACTGGAGCAGCCTGAAAATAGAAAGTATACATCCCAGCAGGTGCAGTTAGCTAGTCTGCCACTAGATGTCTCTGTCCCAAAACAGTGAGTAACAGTGCCTATATATATGCCAGGTTGGGAGGATTCTGGTGCAGTTGGTGCATGGGAGCCAAACCCCACACACCTATGCAAATGTAGTAGACACAGGCCCTGATTGAGATAGTCTTATATCCATAAAAGCTGGCTGTAGTCACCCTGTCTCACTAAACATGGTCAAAGTGGGCTGAGAACATGGTCCAACTGGACTGGGAGTGGGATGCTAAAGTCCTTTTAGGCCGGGCCACATGTACTCTGTCATGAGTACTAATACCCTTGGGACTTCTAGTGACATTTGGGTGACATGTACATAATCTGGAGGTGCAGCTGGAACAGTTCTGTCTCTGGAACAACATGATGGGAGTTATGGGTCGGATATGCAAATTCTAATGGGTAAGTCCAAGCCCTCTGGGTGAGTACTGATGACCCTGGGGAGGAGAGAGAGAGAGACATTAAGGAGCTGGGTTCCAACACAGTGGTGCTCCCAAGGAGAGGAGAGGGATATTAAAGGAAGATAGTTTAACGGTGATGTGCAAGGTGTGGCTTTCACATTTGACTGCTGCGGACCGCCCACTATATGTGATTGGCAAAGTATGCCAAGCGAAATCGAATAGTATGTCTATGTGATGTGATGTTTCACATCTTTTAATTGCAACAGTAAAGTGCAGGAACTATGACTTTTTGTGGACATTCCTTTCTTATTAATGTAAAAGCTATTTTTCAGGGTTGTTGTGGGAATGCCTATGGCAAGGAGTTGGGCACAATATGGCTAAGGTTTTGGGCTATAGCAGCGGGTTGTTGTCCCATCCAAGAAGAAGTGGGGCAGGAGCTTGAGTAATTTGGTGTCAACAACTGCCCAATCAGAAGCCCCAGTAAATTGTATTAAGTATAGACATTAGAAGAGAGGAGGGACAGTTTTACGAGTAAGTAGGGCTATACTGGAATTCCACCTACTGCTCAAAGTTTATGTGCCCAAATATAGGACGCCTAATTGATAGCACCAGATAACATGTACAATAACATTTAAAGAGCAGAAGTATTTGGTAGGACACTGTCAGTGTTTATATATGGGGAGCCCAATAGCAGGGGCACACACCTCCTTGGATAAGGATTCTCACTAGATGAATCCGGCACAGTTTCCAAAAATGTGGTACAAAAAGGGAATATCCATAATCAAAGTCAAACATAGACTAAGGTCAGGGCAGGCGGCAAAAGATCAGTGTCAATATACATAGCAAAGGTCAGGTAACGTAATCACACATCTAGCAACAGGTACACACTGTGGACAGCTCTAAAACACCCAAGCACTCTCTCTCTGGAACCTTTCAGCTTTATAGTGGTCAAACAGGCAATTATCTCAGGAGGTGTGGTGGAAGTGATGCAATTGCTGTCTATAACAGAAAGCACTTCAGTGCTGCCATTTTGATATGAGGATGCCATCAGACATGTGCTTGAGGCCTCACCATCCTCACACAGGGGTGCCACAGGACATAGGCCACCTACAAGAGTGCCAAGGACTGACATACTGCGAGTACTCCTGCAGTTGGTACAGGTAGGTTGCGGATTGTGACAGACACAGAGACACTACTGCTGCACTAAGTCTCTAGGACCAGTAGGCACTTGGAGAAGTAGAGCCATTTAGGCAGTAAGAATATTATTATAACTTTTTTCAAGATTGTGGGTTTTCTTTATTCCATATTCTATATTTGATTAAAATATTTTAATGCCAGTGGATTCTGTGGCAACAACTGTGACCTTTCAGGAGCCTATGCATGTCTAAATGTCTAGGCATAATATAAATTACATAAGGTAAAGCCTTACTTTTCCAGTCAACAGGGTTCCCTGTGAAATCAGTCTGCTTAGTTAATATTCCCCTGCTCTCCTTTAGAATGTCGTACTGTGCAGAGTGCTTGATACATTCTCTCTAACATTAATCCTTTTCCGAATGTCTCCAATAAAGACCACAATCACATTTATAAATCATCTAGTCGTGTCATTTAAGGAAACAATAAAACACTCATTTTCATAAAGCATAAAATATTCTAATGTAAGAGAAGCAGAAAGTTCTATGAATTCTCTGACTTTCATACCTTAGCAGAGAAGGAAAACACTGTATTTGCAATCAAGTGCAGAAACTAAATAGAAATCTACAAATCCTATTAAAGGAAAGCAATGTTGACAGGTGAATTAATGTATATGTCTATCATGACTCCTTAACAGGGTATAGACACGAGCCTGGAAATACCAACCGTTCATATACATAGACAATTTCAATCCCCTCATTCTGCCATCTGATGGATGATTATGGAGAATAAAGTGGTAATGTAGATTTGGTCTAATCGCTTTACTTGTGCTGTCGGAATTTTAATGTATGAAAGTGTTCAGGAGTTACAGCACCTAAAACTTCCTTAAAAGTTTCTTTAACATCACAGTTTAAATTCAAGCTAATGCATTGAGCACTTTGTTTTCATGGTGAATTGTTGAAACACTACAAGTTAAGGGAACTCTACCCATTGGTTTCATAGATAACAATAAATCCTAAGAAAGGTTTTTAACCTTTCCCCACATAATATTTTATGTTTGTGGTCTTTTTTTCCTGAATATCTAACATGTAATACCTGTCTCAGATGCAGAGATTACTTTTCACTTCCTTTCCAAGTCACCACTGTTTCTAGGAGAGGAAATACCTTACAAAGGAGCACATAAGAGTATCAAAGTGGACCTAGAATATGATATATACAGTATTTGTAAGTTAAATACTAATATGTAAGTGTAATGAAGATCACAGTGCTATCTCTGCCAAATCTTTCATCTGGTTTTATATTCAGGACAGAGTTATGTTTATTTAAACATTGTTGAGGGCCATCATCTACTTCCTGGACTGAGATGTCCGCTAATAGATGGCACAATCATGTACTGCATTCATAAATGCCTGACATAGATTTACATCTGTTGCAGCCAATTACCTCGTGACATAGTACAAAGTTAAAATGTTGCAATATGATCACTGGAGGAGAGAGAGGAGACTGGTGAAATGCCTCCTCTTGCCTGCAGCAGACCGATCATATCATCTCAGCCTAGACAAAATCACTTGAATAGATCTCAAGCAGTGCATTTAAAGATAAAGAAGCAACCTGTTTGAAAAGTTATCTGCTGCTGTATATTATGACATGTCAGGAATGTATATAGGTAGACTTCTATAAAAAACTTTAGAAATACAGAAGGGAGTGCCACACCAAACATTAGATGAAAGAGTCCAAGGTAATTTTAACTGGAGGTAAAAAAATGTAATAAAAGTCATATAAAAACATCCATCACATTTTGAGGGAAACACTACTCCTCCTTCATCAGGACTACATGAATAAATATAAATTGTAGTCATAAGCATGAAAAGCTATGTCTATCTATACATATGAGTATATATCACAAATTTTAGAACATCACAAAACAACACACTGGCCACATGGATGTCAGTTGTCTCGACTGAATTAGAAATGTTGAAAGATACAAATGATATAGTAAAACATCAAACAAGAAATATTTGTATGCAATGTAAACATATATTAAATCTCATCAAAAAGAAAATATGCAGCAAAGTACTGAAAATCTAAGCTGCTAAAAAAAATTATGTAGGGGGGAGTGGTCTGACATGCAGTGAAGATTGCGGATTAACCTCGGAGCTATGGCACAGTGGGAGGAAATGTTGCCCTATAGCACCTCTTTCATCCAGCGATGGGCAAAATCAGATGCTCCCTACCCTTCACAAATACCCCCCACTCACAGCTGGGGCAGAATCTACCTGAACTTTTCCACACACAACCCTCCTCCACTCCTGAGAGGCAATCAGATGGATCCTACACAGCTAAACAGAAGACAGACCATAATGTGGTGCTTTCCTTAATCCAATAGGCACCACAAATGGCTGACTTTCAGCTAATAGCTTCAGATATCAAATGTTCCTTAACCAATTGCTTACTGGGCACTTAAACCCCCCTCCTGCCCAGACCAATTTTAGATTTTCAGTGCTGTCGCATTTTGAATGACAATTGCGCGGTCGTGCGACGTTGTACCCAAGCAAAATTTTTATCATTTTTTTCCCATAAATAGAGCTTTCTTTTGGTGGTATTTGATCACCTCTGCGTTTTTTTTTTTTTGCGCTATAAACAAAGAGTGACGATTTTGAAAAAAGAACAATATTTTTTATTTTTTTGCTATAATAAATATCCAAAAAAAATATATAAACTAAAAATTATTCATCAGTTTTGGCCGATATATATTCTCCTACATATTTTTGGTAAAAAAAAATCGCAATCGGCGTATTTTGATTGGTTTGCGCAAAAGTAATTGCATCTACAAACTATGGAAATTGATTTATGGCATTTTTATTATTATTTTTTTTTTTTTACTAGTAATAGCGGCGATCTGTGATTTTTATCGGGACTGCGATATTGCAGCGGACATGTCAGACATTTTTGACACATTTTTGGGACCAAAGACATTTATACAGCGATCGAAAATTTAAATGTCCACTGATTACTATATAAATGTCATTGGCAGTGAAGGGGTTAACCTGCAGGGGGCAGTGAAGGGGTTAAAAGTGTTCCCTGGGCGTGTTCTAACTGTGGGGGGTGGGACTGGTTGGGACATAACAGATCTAACTGATCCCAGTGATAGGGATCAGTAGATCTGGTATGTCCCCTGTCACAGAACAGAGAAACACCGTGTTTACATCAGCGGTTCCCCGTTCTGCAGCTGCTAATGGTGATCAGCGGGTCCACGCAGTGTGCAGCGGCCGCGAGAGCGTGCCGCCACAGGCTGCGAGTGCGCGCGGGGAGCGTGCACAAAGGAAGACGTCCATAGGACATCCTCCGGGCATTTCAGAGCCGCGCTGTAGCCGTCTTTTGGCTATAGAGCGGATCTGAACTGGTTAAGAGATGCGGTATCGTAACTTAACCACTTCAGCCCCCCCCCCCTTGATGACCAGAGCACTTTTTCCGATTCGGCACTGCGTTGCTTTAACTGGCAATTGCGCGGTTGTGCAGCGTTGTACCAAACGAAATTGGCATCCTTTTTTTCCCACATTTAGAGCTTTCTTTTGGTGGTGTTTGATCCCCTTGTTGTCACTTCTGATTACCACTATAAACAAATAAAGAGCGACAATTTTGAAAAAAAACAATATTTCTTGCTTTTTGCTAAAATACATATCCAAAAAAAAAATATAAAAAAAAAATGTATTCATCAGATTTGGCCCATATATATATATATACACTTCCTCATGTTTTTGGTAAAAAAAAAAAAACGCAATCGGCGTATATTGATTGGTTGCGCAAAAGTTGCCACATTTACAAACCATGAGAATTAATTTATGGGGTTTTTATTTATTAATTATTTTTTACTAGTAATGGTGGCGATCTGCAATTTTCAGCGGTACTGCGACATTGCGGCGGTCATGTCGGACACTTTTGACACTTTTTTGGGACCATTGGCATTTATACAGCTATGAAAATGCACTGATTACTGTGTAAATGTCACTGGCAGGGAAGGGGTTAACACTAGGGGTGATAAAAGGGTTAACTGTGTTCCCTGGGAGGTGTTACTAACTGTATGGGGGCTGGGCTTAGCGGGGGAGGAGATTGATCCCTGCTCCCATATACAGGAAGCATGCAATCACACTCCTTCTCCCCTGTTAGAATGGAGATCTGTTGTTTACACACATGGATTCCCATTCTGTCACTGCGGGGCGAACGATCGCGGGTAGCCGGCGGACAAGCGGTCAATCCACGGCGGGCAGTCGGCAACTGGTTAAAGAAGAGCTAAGAGGAGTTTCAGATCATCTGGAGAAGTAGAGTGGGCCGCAGTCTGCCATGATGCAGATAATCAAGAACTTCAGCAACATCGCGCCCTATATCAACATCATCAAATCGCCATGCAGCGAAATTTAGAAGATCTGGATAACAGAGGTCATAGGAGGAACTTGCGCTTCCGAGGGATTCCGGAATCTGTGGAGCACGACCAGATCCTACTAGCTCTACAATCTCATGTGAACAATCTTCTAGAAAGACCGCAGGATACTCAGGTGGAATTTGAGTGAGCTCACAGAGCCCTCCACCCACAAGGCAGAGAAGGCGACCCTCCAAGAGATATAGTATGTTGCTTTATGGGCTATAAGCTCAAGAAGAAAGTAGCCATCTGAGCCCGAGAGCAAGAGGAGTTTACATTTAACGGGGCAGAAGTTAAGGTTTTCCATGACTTATCCCAAATAAATCTAAACCACAGGAGAGCATTGCGGTCGGTCCTTACGGCACTCAGAGAGAGACTCATTATCTACAAATGGCGCTTCCCCTACAGGCTATGTGTCACCGTACAGGAGCGCTCCTTCACTCTACAAACACCGGCGGACCTGCCACAATTCTTTGACCATGTCAACATGCAACCTATACCAGTCCCAGAGTGGTATCAGAAGTTTACCATCCCTGAACTGTGGAGAGAATTGCTTTTGCCTGCACCAGAGCAACGGACACCACGCCGCAGACTTAACACCACCCCTTATCATTGCAGACAACAGGACCTGGCGGCGTCGGCACCACCAGATATGCCAGAAGAGGATGAGATACACCATGCCTTAACATTACATAGGTACAGTACAATTGTTTTATTTTAAGCTGTTGAACTTCTGGTTTACCCCGTTCCCCCTTTATGTTGTGCTCTCTTATTTGAAATGCACCCCTTCCTAGCTACCGGGAGTCCCCTGATCCGACTCAATTAATCCCAATACGTCTACATTCCTTGTCCACTACCCTATATATATTGGTTATTTCGATGTCTCCTTGATCAGTTTGGCATATGGCCTAAATGTTTTATGGCACCTCATCCCAAATGTCAATAGAATAGGGAGAATTTCGTTCCCCTGGGGGGATTATGCGGTGCTATGAAATTGATCAAAAACCAATGAAGTTTTTAGAATAAAACAATGAATCTTTATTTTGACAATATAATAATCAATTAATTATACACAAATAATAATGGTTATATATATCCCATCACCTGTTCCTTACATCTGCATAACCCTAATTAACTCAGCCTAGTCCCCTGAGGGCCATCGATCCTTCCCCACGTAAAGTTTATTCTCTCGTGTTGTATTTCCCCCTTGCCCCATTTGGTCTTCAAGTTGTCGAATTTTATTTTGTTAACATGACATGGATACATTACAATTCCGTACCACATAGAGTAGGAGAAGACC
>BLSH010537842.1:834933-846964 GCA_018402905.1 Glandirana rugosa | reverse complement strand
CATTTTTTAAATTTGATTTTAATTTATTTTCCCTATCCCCATTTATTTGTAGGGCACTTGCCCTAGTTTGAAGATGATTTTAGAACAGTTATATGGCTTCTACCGTTAATTAATACTTTTCAGACACAGTTTGAAGATGATCCACATTCACCTCCATTTTTGCATTTTTTAAGTTTTTATTTTTTTAAAAATATTTAAAGTTATTTCCCTGTCCCCATTTTTTTGTAGGGCACTTGCCCTACCCTTACCCCCATTTTACTTCCTTTTGCAGCCCTCTGGGGCTTTCCAGGACTTTCCTACAGCCATTTTTGTGCCTAAAAGTTCGGGTCCCCATTGATTTCAATGGGGTTCGTTGTCCGTGCGATCGTTCGGGTTCCGTCCGGACCCGGACCCGGACTTTGTCCCGAAGTTCGGACGGACCAGCAGAACCCGAACTTCCAGGTGTTCGCTCAACTCTACCCCTGGGTTTATTTTTTGGGCTATAAATTAAAAAAAGACTAAAAATTTTCAAAAACAATGCATTTTTCTGCGTTTCTGTTATAAAATTTTGAAAATAAGTAATTTCTCTTCATACATTTTGACCAAAAATAATACTGCTACATTTCTTTGGTAAAAATAACCCTTACTGGAGTTTATTTGGTGTTGGCGGACATACAGATGTTTTGGGGACTGTGACAGATGTTTTGTGTATGGTGACAGATGTTTTGGGGACATACAGATGTTTTGGGGACTGTGACAGATGTTTTGTGTATGGTGACAGATGTGATGGGGGTCATACAGATGTTTTGGGGGCTGTTTTATGGGGACACTTATGTGTATGGGGACAGGGGGATCAGTGTGCTTGGTGCACTGTGTGGGGGTCGATCTGTGACAGCTTTCTGCATGAAATTTGTGGTATGCACACTCAAAATTCTAAAACACTTTTTTTATCTCTTTATCAGATGTTTTAGTAAAAGCATATCAGACTCTAATAGCATTTCATTATCCCTACTGGAATGTTCCATGAGACTACTATATACACCTGTGATTTTAGTTTTCAGCTCCAAACTGCAAAATACCTGTAAAATCTTACATTGCAGGGTCCATGTATACTCACACACTATGCCACCAAATAAATAAATATATATATATATATATATATATAAAACAGAAAATGCTCATCAAAGAGGGTTTACTCCCAAATATATGTTCAGGCACCTTGTGCCTACTACTCTTGGATATTAGTTTTAGATTGGCATGTTTCAATTTATAAAGGTTCTTTTTACGCTTCAGATGGAGCTGCGTAGGTGAAACCCTGGGCAGAGCGACTACGTCCCTATATCCATCATGTTCAACGTACATTTATGATGGAAGTACATTTTAATAAATAGCTTCTTGCTTTATCTTGAATTGTAGAACTACTGTTATTTCCATGACTCTCCTCTCAGCTTTTCCTAAGACTGACTGCTGTGCAACAGACTTTTGCTGTAAATTGGATCCTGGTTACTGCGGTGAGGTTACAAAGTCACTGTTTGCCGAGATTCTTTTCATTTGAGATGTGTTACAGCAGTGCCGTTCTTAATACATCTAGACCTGCACCATTTCTGAATATAACCTCTGCTGCTGTTGGAGATATATAGTACCAAGCTATCTGTCCTGTTCACTGCAAAACACATAAAGCCAACTTCAGCTATTTACATGGTTTACCTTTATGATATTACTGTATATTTTACATTTTTGTTAGATTTTAATCATCTTTTTTTCCACATTTTCACAGCTGTTCACATTGCTGTGTCTCCTGTTTCTGTAAACTTTTTTTCAGAATTTACTCTTTGCCATAGATGAGCTGAACACACAGAAGCTCCTATGTGTACAGTAACAAATTGTTACTATCACCCTAATCTGACCATATAAGCCATTCATGCACCATGCCTAGGTAGTGAAGCAGTATGTGAAAGGAAGTCTTAAAATGAACCCATAAAAGTTTAAAATACATAACTAAATGAATTGTATGTTATGACTATTTTCCTTTGTCTGGGATATAAAGACATATAAAAGACAGCTATCACAAATGTACACCTCCCTTGCAGCCCTTGTATAGTACGAGAGTTCTTCAAAAAGTTTCTGCACCTTTTTAAAACTCTTTTTATTAAGAATTTTAATAACAAAATACATCACTTTTACTAAACTGCAAGGTCAGCTGGCTTGCCAGATAAACTAGTCACATGATTACCCATTACTACTCCTCCTGCCCTCACCGATTCCAACAAAAATATAAAAGTGAGGGAATTTTTTGAAAACAGCTTGTATACTGTATATAACATGTTAATGTAACTTTGAAAGTCACTCTCAATCTTCTTTTAAATCTGCAGCTTTCATTACAATGGAGAACTTCCTGTTCTAGGCTTACCGTTCTCTGTATTAGGTAAAGGTAAAAAATATGTTTCCAGTGCACCTTAGATCCAATTGCAAAGTGCAATCATTTATTAAAAGATCACGTTATAGTGCAATGTTTCAGAGTTGTGCAGAATCGATGCAGGCTGCTCCAAAGATTGATCTTTCAATAAACACTTGGACTTGCAATAAGACCCAAAGTGAGACAACATATTATTACCTATGGCATATGCCAATGCCAGTTGTTACAGCACCCTAATCAGTACCTCAATTGCAGTATAGCGTGCAATTCGAATATAATGATCAACTTGTAGGCAGTTGCAGGTTTTCCTCCACCTGGTAGTTGGAGCTGTGTTGCTACACAGATGCAGTGGAGACTTTAGAAATAATTATTCCCTCAGGGAACTCTGTAGTTGTCATAGAGGTTGCAGCTGTCTGATTGGACACTGCAACTCCTGTGACCTCTGACAGCCACCTTGGTGTGGGGCTCTATAAATTAGTGTGCCCGTGCCATTTAGGTGTGCCTGGAATGAGTAGTAGGTGAGGGATAGAGACCCCATGTGTCAGGGAGAGTGAAAAGTACAGTAAGAGGTTCCAGTTTGAGTAGGGTCAGTTCAGGGACACCACCTGAGTACAGTGGACATTCCAGCATCCGGACTAGTGGGCTCCCCTTAGCAGCATAGAGTGCTGTCCCAGTACATTGCAAAGCGCCACCTCTTCTGTCCTTCTAAAGAACACTTAAGCCTGGTAGTACTGGCACAGAAAGGAGCACACAAGGTAAGTTATAAAATCATACACAAAGTTTTATGACAAAAATTCCATATGTTCCGATAAGGACCTATTGTAGGTTAGAAAACAATGCCTGTACAGAATATACAACCAGCCACTGCAGTTATCTACTACAGCAGAGAATTGTAATTAAATATATTGTTGACCAAAGTGACAGAAATGTTCAGTGGAGATAAGTCCTTTCAAATGTCCGTTTTTCAAATGCTTCTTCAGGACATACAGAGGAGAATTGCATTGAACAAAAAGAAATCACCAACACCATAAACAGTACTAGTATGAAACATACTGTACATAAATCAACACATTTAGTGGTCCAAACCTTGGGCTATGTGAATGTGGCTGCCACCTGGGCAGCAAGAACCACTTTATCCTAAACAGGAAACATAAATAGGGCATATAATAACAATTAACTGAAAGGTGAGCCTTAATCTACACTGAAATTACTACATCCAGTGATTTATATACCACATACATTAACCATCAAAGTTTAGGTTAGTGTTAGTGCTTGGTCCAAACAACCCATTAAAAGACATGAACAATGGACATCAGCTTTAACTAAGATAATGTTAATAGAATCCATGTTTTAAAATTATTTCATTATGAATAAATCACACTGGTTTAACCATGTCATAATAAGACCTCCTATCTAGTTTGAGTTTAATGGACCAAAAGGTGTCAGTCCTAAGAATGGCAAAACAGTTGATGTATTTTCTGCACACTGCACCAGCATGACCATTGTATGTGCAGATATGCATGCATCCATCTATTTCAGCATGGGGAACAAGGTATGTCAATTTAGCACAAATCAGTCATTGTAAAAATGATTTTACACTACTGCAGATATGTATAGCATTTTTTAAACACTATACCTCTGCACTGTTTATGAAAAAAAATATGACATGTATACCATAAGTGTAAATTCAGTATACAGCCATTCTTACTCCTGCTTTTTGGCCACAATAAATTGAATCTTCTAGTGAATTTGCTGACAGACAGGTAAATTTGTATATATTTGTTTATTGCTTTGACTGACAATAAATATGTAATTCCTAATCAGCTAATGATTTATGCTCCTCATGTAGCTTTGTAGCCTCCTATTAGAGATTAGCTGAACTGCCCTGGACTTGGTTTAACCACTTCAAAACAATCCTTCAGACACAGCTGATCACAGATCAGATTAAAGAGCCAATCAGAACAGCTCTGTACCATGTACCCAGCTGTGTCCAATCACAGCTGATCAAAGTACAAACAGGATTTGCCGGTTATCTGCAATTCTCTCATCATGCTGACAGCGCATGAGGATAGGAGAACCTATGGTAACCGGCAAATCCACACAGGGGACATCTACACTGATAATCAGGGCATTGATCATCAGTGTCCTGATTATTAGTACAGCCCCAACAGTGCCCATCAGTGCTGCCTGTCAGTGCCCATCAGTGATGTCAATCAGTGCCACCTATCACTGTCCATCAGTACCACCTATGACTGCTGCCTATCAGTGCCCATCAGTGCCACCTATCAGTGCCCATCAGTACCACATATCAGTGCAGCCTATCAGTGCCCATCAGAACAGCCTCATCAGCGCACATCAGTGAAGGAGAAAAAAATACTCATTCAGAAATTTTATAACAGAAACAAAGAAAAACGTTTCTTTTTTCAACATTTTCTGTCTTTTTTTGCTTGTTAGCAAAAAATAAAAAAACCCAGTAGTGATTAAATACCACCAAACGAAACCTCTATCTGTCTCAAAAAAAGATAAACATTTTGTTCGGGTACAGTGTTGCATGACCGCCCAATAGTCATTCACAGTGCAACAGTGCAGAAAGCTGAAAATTGTCATAGGCAGGAAGGGGGTGAAAGTGCCCAGTAGTCAAGTGGTTAAACAATTTGACAGCCTTTTGCAAAATTAATTGTTTGCATATCCTCCAAACCACTGGTTAGACCAAATTCTCGCAACTGACATAAATGATTTAACAATTGTTGTTTCCTTAACTTGCTCAAGACTTGTTTTTATGTTGTTATTATTTTTTCTCTATTTCATCATTGGTTGGTTTCAAATAAATAATGCGAGTCATACATCCTTTTGCTCACACAATGTTCTGCACATCTGCTTAATGTGTCTTTTATTGGCTTCGCAGATGAATTAATCAGCTATTCTGTGGCAATATATTCAAAGTGTGTAATAGGAAAATATGACATCTTAAAAAAGAAAAAAAATCAAGCAAACTCTCCAGAGGAGGCTATTCTTTTTAAAGATGCCAGGACACAAATCATATAACTGACAAATGGCAGGTGTTCCAAACAAAGTGGGATGTTTTTTGATGTTGAACAGGTTGTTTTATGGAACTGAATCAAGAAGAATCTGTACCAAGGTAGGAAACACATAAATTAGAAACATATTAGATTAAAATTGATTTAATGTATTCAGAAGGAAATTGGTGTGGTTAACCGGTATACAGTATGTACACTTATAACATAACAGGCCCTTCTAAATAAACAACAAAAGAAGGTAAAACATTTATGATTAATACTATTTAATTTATTGAATAGGAATATGCATAAAAAACAAGATCTTCCCTTACGGTTGGCCTTAAACCAAGCAAGCAGTAAACTGACGACAACATTTATAACTTGAAGTGGACTTTTCAGTTGATTTAAAACTCTGCATTAATAAATCCCTTACAATGTCACAGGATGAGACGGTGTCATCAGTCTAATGCAGGCAAGAAGAAGCAGGGATGAGCGAACTGAGAAAAGTTTAGTAAAAAGATTCTGCAAACCCAGCATGAAGTCCACAAACACCACATATATATCTGATGCCTACTGAAGTCAATTGAAATTGAATCTTGCTAACTATTTGAAGGCTTATTTGCTATTTATTGTCAACAACGTGCATGGAAATTGCCATGGTAGATATGTACTAACACAAAAAAAAAATAAAATACTGTTCAGCAGGGAGAGTGTCTCTTAATGTGGCTTAACCACTTGCCTACCGGGCACTTTTGTCCCCTTCCTGAACAGGCCAATTTTCAGCTTTCAGTGCTGTTGCAGTTTGAATGACAATTGCGCGGTCATGCAAATACTGTACCCAAACAAAATTTTTATATATTTTTTTCCACACAAATAGAGCTTTCTTTTGGTGGAATTTAATCACTACTGGGTTTTTTATTTTTTGCTAAACAAACGAAAAAAGACCGAAAATTAATAATAAAAAAAAAAGTTTCATAGTTTGTGTTAAAATTTTGCAAACGGGTAGTTTTTCTCCTTCACTGATGTGTGCTGATGAGGCTGCCCTGATGGGTACTGATAGGCAGCACTGATGGCCATTGATGTATATTGATAGGCTGCACAGATGGGCAATGATGAGACGGCACTGGTGGGCAATGATGAGGCGGCACTGATGGGCACTGATGAGGTAGCATTGATAGGTGGCACTGATGGGTACTGATAGGTGGCACTGATAGGCAACACCGATGGGCACTGGTAGGCGGTACTGATGGGCGACACTGATTGGCAGCACTGGTGGGCACAGATTGGCAGCACTGGTGGGCACTGTTGGAACTGCACTGATAATCAGGACACTGATAATCACTGATTATCAGTGTACATGTCTCTTTTTTTCTCTGTTAGCATGAGGAAAGGAGTGCTGATAACCGGCTTATATTTACATCTGTAATTAGCTGTGATTGGACACAGCTGATCATGTGGTAAAGAGTCGCTGATTGGCTCTGGGTTTTTTATTTTTTGCTAAACAAACGAAAAAAGACCGAAAATTAATAATAAAAAAAAAAGTTTCATAGTTTGTGTTAAAATTTTGCAAACGGGTAATTTTTCTCCTTCACTGATGTGTGCTGATGAGGCTGCCCTGATGGGTACTGATAGGCAGCACTGATGGCCATTGATGTATATTGATAGGCTGCACAGATGGGCAATGATGAGACGGCACTGGTGGGCAATGATGAGGCGGCACTGATGGGCACTGATGAGGTAGCATTGATAGGTGGCACTGATGGGTACTGATAGGTGGCACTGATAGGCAACACCGATGGGCACTGGTAGGCGGTACTGATGGGCGACACTGATTGGCAGCACTGGTGGGCACAGATTGGCAGCACTGGTGGGCACTGTTGGAACTGCACTGATAATCAGGACACTGATAATCACTGATTATCAGTGTACATGTCTCTTTTTTTCTCTGTTAGCATGAGGAAAGGAGTGCTGATAACCGGCTTATATTTACATCTGTAATTAGCTGTGATTGGACACAGCTGATCATGTGGTAAAGAGTCGCTGATTGGCTCTTTACCTCAATTTGTAATCAGCAGAGTCCTCCGAAGAGTGTGATCACAGATTGCAGTGGGCATGCGGCAGGCACAATCATGGGAGGCTGTCATATGATTCACTGTACCTATAAGTAAGCCTCATTACAGGCTTTACTACCACTTTAAAGAGACATTAAAAAACTTCCACTGCTAAATGATAGATACCAAGCTGGCTTTTGTCTGTGAACAAACTGGCCCGAGATCTGACTATATTTAGTTAAAGTGGAACTTAACTTTATCTGAGCATTACAAACAAAAGCCAATTCACCAATACATCCATGTCTATGCTTTATTTTGTTGAGAAATTACTTTGACCCCCTTTGACCCCCTCCCAGTATTTCTAGCCATTCCAATCTTGAGTAAGGGCAAATAATTAATGATGTTTTTTTAACAGCTATTCTTTATTGGTTTTATATCCATAAAAAAAACAAAAAAAACAATGGTGGCACAGGGAAGACAAATAGCACATGGGGAGTAAAAGCAATATAAAAATGGCATTAGGGCAGGCAAAATGAGTATGAGTATAATAAGTATATACCCTGCAATCCCCCCCATACACACACATACATCTTATTGAGGCATCAGATTTAGGGATGAGGCCCTTGTCCTCTTAACATTAAAACCAAATATCCTGAAAGATGGGATATTTTACTGTCCCCTTGCAAGGTACCCTCTCAGCATAGGTGTGCAGATAGGGGTATGCCTGGGTACACCCTAATCACTAAATGCACTATGTGCAGTGCCGATTTCCCCTACTGCCTGGGTTTCTCCTGTGTTGGCCCACCCGCCCGCAGTGCTGCTGACTTCCCTCCTCTCCTCTCCCCCAGCTTCTGCGGGGACATTTCACGATGGAGGGCAAGGGAAGGGACTAGTAAATATACCATTTACCAGGACCTTCCTTTTCTAAATGAACACAGCAATCTCACTCACTGTGTTTATTCATAACTGAAGCATAGTAAACTGTGTTTACTATGCTTTGGTTTGTGAATGAACAGGAAGCCCCTCAGCACAGAGCACTTCCCATTCATTCACTGTGTAGCCGAGGCTGCAGAGAAAGCCATGTGTGTTTGAGCTTTGGGGTGCACATCCTAATGCAATAGACTTTGCACACCTATGCCTCTCAGTGTTATAAGCAAGTGGCCTAGTATGGTTCGTTTGAGGGTGGGGGGGAGGTGCATGCTTGCTACCTTCCCTTCCTTTCCTAAGAACCCCGCATACCTGAATAAGGGCCTAGTATAAATTTTAGATGGTACCCCACGCCCATTCTCCCTTTTTATGTGAAGCGTCACTTTACAAAGGAAATAGAAGAAACGTTCCCCCCCTACCCTACTTGTCAGGCACCTTGTTCCCATCCCAATGTTGAATAGACAGTGGTCTCATTGCCACATCCTATCCCCCAAAAATGATGTTGGGGCTTGCAAGCTGAGGCCTCATCACAATATTGAAGTTTTCATTAAAAAAGAGGCCTCCAGATATCGTATCTGCCTTCCGCCTTGATACTCAATCACAACAAAATAAAATCACTCACACCTCAAAAAGTCCTTTATTAAATATGTAAAAAATATACTACAAAAAACAAGACCCTTCAATGTAAATTCAATGTCAATCACTTCATCCCACAATCCCACAATGTAGATCCTTGTAAATTATAGCGACCCATCGCTTGATGACATTGACCTGCCAACACAACAACCCGCTCACTAGAGCTGCAAAATTACAGATCTGCATCCCGCTGCTGTATGTACACAAACTGGCTTGAGGTGCAGAGTGATATTATTGACCAAATATGGTTTTGACTATATTTGGTCATTGATGTCACCCAGGATCCTTGGCTGATCTGAAACAACAGCCAGCTGGTGATATGTCATTTTGTGGTGGTAGTGCAGCTACTGAAAAATAAAAGACTTTCAACTGATGTTTACTGTAATTGCAAACATCAACTGGGAGTTCAGACGGGCAAACAGGCCAAATTTGCCCAGTTTTTTCACTGAACTATCAACAGGCTGGATTTAGGTGGAACTAATGTTTAACACGAACTCAAAGTTCATCCCTAGTCACCAAAAAAATCATTTTTGTCAAACATTAGTCAATACAGCATAGAACTGCATGGGCACCAGAATAACCATGATGTTGCCATCTCTGAGACAGTATCTCAGTTCAAGAAGTAGATACTGACCATGGATGACGTTTTTACAAATATGGTTGTGTGCTTCTAGAGAGAAAAGCAGACAAAAGCACTGTTAAGGGGTCAAACTTTGATCTCTATGACAGATAACAAATACCTGCAAGTGTTACAGTTACACATTATCTAGCATACAGTATGTGCAAATAACATTTAAAAAATATATATTCTTTTTAATACTAGATCCATTTTTTTTCAACAGATTTTATTGAAAGTTTTGAAATATAGATATAACAACATGACAAGGTGTGTAACCGATTTGTACATTTTGTTATATGGAAAAAGAATAAGCCAACTATACAACATGAGACTATTGTAAAACACCCATATAGATATAAAAAGAACAGTTGAATGGATCTCTTATGTTGTGATATGGGGTATTGGGGAGGGGGGGGGGGCATGTCTACTTCCAACACAAATTTACCAGAGATCCATTTTCAGTTCCCCCCAAGACTTAGTCCAAGCCTATGAGTATGGGAATTATAGGCAGACACTGGTCGATAATGTTACACTGATATTTTATATTCGGTGGAAAGATCCTACAACTGGAGTTCCTGGTTTGCACTCAACATCACTCAGGCATTTAATATTAGTATCAAGTGTGATTTAATAAACATTGCCAGGTGACTTTGAAGGCCTCCATTCATAAGACTTGAAATGGAAACTGTGGGTCATTGATACATAACAATTCCAAAATGCACTGCAGAAGATCAATATAGTTGAAACAGGCCCCACTAATATAAAACCCATCTGGTGAAAATGAGTCCTAATGCTGCCAACCAAATTAAAAGAAAAAACTTGCCACAAAATAAAAGATTAAAAATTCAACACGTTAATAGGGTCAAAATGCTCCCTTCTTTAGGGCTGGGTTTTTTACAACAAGCAGAGCTAATAAAAAAGCTACAAGCTGTCCATTGTAGACAAGATTTCTTCCAACATTTTGGTCACAACTAATTTGATACCTGCAAATTATCAGAATACATTTATTATAAGAATTTAGTGCAGCCCTTTGGCCTACCCCACTTTCCTGACAAGTGTTGTTTGCAAAAGACTATCCCTTTAAAGAAGAGGGTGTTTTGCACCCCAAAATATTTTGACTAATGCTCAGATCATCCTGACATGTCTTTTGGCTTTACTTTTAAGGATACTATTCATACCAATCAATCTAGTGCTACTGCCCACACACATTTTTTTTGCCACTGCCATATGGTAGTCATAGTAACTGGATTACAGATGGCATCATACAGTATATCAAATATACTGCACATAGCACTGCTGCCTCCTCTAAGTGACATTGCCATGCACCTAAAGCAAAGGTGTAAGGTCAGGACTTCAGTACATCAAAACACAACACAAATAAAATATTTACTATTATCAATAACATATCAAACATCAGCAAACATACCAACTTTATTGATTTTTGTATACACCATAGATAACGTTTATTTGTTAGTGTTAGCTAAATTTTCTTGAAGTTATACTATATGTTATTATACATAATGAATAATTAATATAATGTAATATTGGTTTAATTGTTGTGTTCAGTATATGAAGGTAAACAACAATGGATGAGAGACCTAATGAGTCTTCAAACAACAGTCTCAGTCAATAGTGCATAAGAAATGCTAAATTGTGTTGGTTTTAGTATTTGTTTCAGGAATATAATTGTTTAAGCATTTAAATGTGATATCTGATTAAAACAAGGAACTCACAACCCTTTCACCCCTTCTCTTTAGCTAAACAATTGACTTTATTTAACCACATCGGTACCTGACACGAAAACCCCCTTCCTGTCCAGGCCATTTTTCAGCTTTCAGCGCTATCACACTTTGAATGACAATTACTCAGTCATGCAACACGGTACCCATATGAAATTTGCATCCTTTTTTTCGCACAAATAGAGCTTTCTTTTGGTGGTATTTAATCACTAGGAGGGGGTTTATTTTTTGTGCTATAAATAAAAAAAGATTGAAAATTTTGTGAAAAAATGCTTTTTTCTTTGTTTCGGTCATAAAATTTTGCAAATTAGTAATTTTTCTTTGTAAATTTTGGCCAAAATTTATACTGCTACCTATCTTTGGTAAAAATAACTGATTAAACGTTTTAAAATACTGGCTTTGTTTCTTTTTTCGTAAAAAAGTGTTTTAAAAGTTAGAAAAAAATAAATATCGTGTTTTTTATTTGGGGGAGGATCACTAATTTATGGTGGTTTTCTTTCGAGATAAACACGCTTTTTTTCCTACGTTTAAAGTATACCCATGGCACAACGTACTGACTCATTAACAGTAAGTTTCACACTATCGCGACTTTCGACTTTTTACCGGACCTGTCCTTCCCCCAAAAGCACAGTCCATGGCTACACCAA
>BLSH010537842.1:812170-831206 GCA_018402905.1 Glandirana rugosa | reverse complement strand
CTAATTTCTGCTATCTGTCCTCAGAGCAACAGCACAGACAGCAGTAGTAAAGTAATCTATCTCAGGATGCAGGATCAGGTCTTAAAATGACTAAAATCTGTCCCTCACGCCGTCAGCTACCTTTCCCTACACTAACCCAAGGAGCATGTGACTGCAGCACTGTGACTCCAGCTTATAAAGAGGCTGGGTCACATGATGCACCGGCCAATCACAGCCATGCCATTAGTAGGCATGGCTGTGATGGCTTCTAAGGGCAAACCAGTGAAACGCTTGTTGATTGGCTGCCCTGCAGCTTCTCAACACGTGGAGTAAAATAGCAGAACCCCGGACCGAACCCGAACGATTTTTGAAATGTCCGGGTCCGGGTCCGTGCCACGGACACCCGAAAGTTCGGTACGGACCCGAACGTTACAGTCCGGGTTCGCTCAACACTAGTCATATATAACATCATTGACCAAATTTAGTCATTGAATAAAAAAGCATCCAACAGGTGCTGGGATTGTGATATGAGTTCATACAAAAGTAGTGAGAGGATAAAAAACATTGCAAGAGCTCACTGGCTCAGGTTAAGCAGTTTACAGCATACAGGGCTACCCTCTTGTGTGACAGGGCAGACAGGGTTACCCTCTTGTGTATACCCAGTAGGTTTACAGAAAAAAAATGCACCAAACCAAATGATAAACTAGTCCACATTAATTTATTGGTCTACAGTAAAAATATCTAATGCATTTCACGGGTTAGAAAATACTCCCCCTTTATCAGGGCTTCACTTAGAATAAGAAACCTGAATGGACACAAACTAGCACTTTCCAATGTGAATCTATGTAGGGAAGCTGATTGCTGTCTTGGGAAAGTTACAGTCCCATGTCTCTAAAAGCTGACCATAGATGGAGCATTTTTCTTCCCTGCAACCACTGGTCAGTGTTGATGGGGTAATCCCTCCCACAGACCTATTGTTTTCTCCGGACAGGGGGGCGGAGGGGGGGGGGAGGCAGGGGCATCCCCACCAGGAGAATATAGTGATTATTGCTAGCAGTTATAGTTGCTGGCAATAATCACATGAAAAATCAGACATGCTGGTTGTACCCAAGTTCGTCTATTGATCAACATGGGTAAAATCCACAAGCCCAAACCATCTATATCCGGCCTAACTCCCACCACATATCCCTGCAGTAATGTAAACACACTGTTGCTGATGATCCTTAATGATACCATTGACTATATGATCAATATGTAATTTGCGACAGGAGTGTGATGGGGAAATATCGATGGCCATGGGCGATGGATTTACATCGTGGGATGTTATGATTGACAATTGATTTTACATTGAGATACATTTTAAATATTTTATTTTTAAAATATTGATTTACTGTAATTTCATTAAATTATTTTTTTGTGGAGCAAGCATATTTTTTAATTTTATCTCTTTGTGGCAATGGGTAAGAGGTACTAATGTATCTAATGGATGTGGGGAAGAGGCCATTGTCATGCAACATTAGGAAAAGGCTTTGACAACGTCCCCTCCTCTAGGTACCCTCCAATGATAAAAGGCATGTGGTTTGGTCTGATCAGAAAGAGGAGGAAGGACACAACCCTACACACTTTTTTTCTTTTTCACTGTCACTTTAAAAGGACTACATAGTAATGCTCCATAACATCATGTTCATATTTAAGTCATCCCATAAGCATGTTGTGAAAAGAATTTGTGTATTTGCGGAACACACTTTTTTTTTCTTACATGTCCCCTATGGCAGTGCCCAGCTATCCATGCCCTTTATTCAACAATGGCTTACCTAGAAGCCAATAAACATACAGTAGCTAGTTTAACCTTCCATAAACTTCAGAGGTGCTGTGCTAAGTTTGGATTTTTGAATTTCCTGCTGGGTTTACCAAAAATAAACCCAAGCAGATACACTTATCTCTAGTGCCTGTTAAAGCTAAACTAGAAAAAACATAAGTAATACAGTTATATATCTAATTTAAAAAATCATTACATTTATTTTTTAATGCAACTATTGTAAATACCAAAATCTCACTTGGTATCAGCCTCTTGTAATTCCCTGTACAGCAGCATTTAGTCTGGGGAGAATGGGGCAGCATTTGAAGCCAATAAGATATCCTGTATGCAAATGTGCTGACAAGGTACATGCTGATAGGAATAGAAAGAAAATAGATGATCTCATTAGTCTATTACTGCTGCTTTACTGTTAAGCCGCAGGCTGTGGACATAGAAGAGGCCAAGCTGTGCTGTTTGTAGTAGACAAAGGACTGGTCATCAGTGATGAGCCAATTGCACCTGGGATCAGTTCAGGGTACTTTTGAGGAACTTTACTGAAGTTTGGATGTTGAAACTAAGCCCTACCGAAATCAATGCTAGTTGAAACTTAGAAATCAGTAATGGCCATTTTCTATACTAGAAAAAAATGGGGGGGGGGCAAACCAAAACAATAGAAAAAAGGGGGCCATCTTGGTTACTGGACAGAGGCATAACTAGAACCTTCAGGGCCCCGATGTAAGAATTTATGAAGGGCCCCCCTGACCCCTGGCCAGGGCCCTTCCCTCTTCCCACTGATCCTGGGGTCCCTTTATTACAGTCCCAACGAATAAACGAATAGTTGTGTACCGAGCCTCCTATTCATTCAGAAATGGAAGTATAGTAAAAACAGTTTAGTATGCTTCAGTTATGAGTGAACCAATTGGTACCAATCACTGACTCTGTCCATTCAGAAAAGGAAGGAGCCGATAAATGACAAATTTACAGACCCATTCCCATCTCTCCATCATGACACATCTTCTAGAGCAACTGGCAGGAGAGAGGAGGGCGGAAGACAGCAGCTCTCTGGGGGGGACCAGGGAAGCACACAGGGACCCTGGGAACAGCAGAAGACAAGTAAACTGGATAGGAGGGGCGGGGGCAGCATATAGAGGAACCAATCTGCTCCATTAGGAGGAAAATGGAGGAGATTGGTTCCTCTAAAAGCCACCCCCACAATCCCTCCTATCCTGATGTACAAGTAAGGCACATGGGCCCCCTGGAGCATGGGGCCCGGTTGCAATTGCAACCCCTGCAGCCCCTGTAGTTACGCCCCTGTTACTGGAGGAAGAGCCTGTATTTATCTTCTGACATTTTTACATGCGGTTTTACAAGAACCTACCATGTAAGTGCAATACTTTATAATACATTGAGTTCCTTTTACGATGTCACACTATATTGAGCTTTTACTTTGCATATGCCATGGTCTGCTGAGAGCAGGTTGAAGTTCATCTGATTGCTGGAGATATTTTCATTGCTGCCAGCAGGTTCCTGTGTCAGTGCTCATTCCTTCCATGAGATCCATCCTTGTTTAACAGAGCAAGTTTGACCACTCTGAATAAGGGGGTCACTGGCATTTCAGTGCACATGTTTCTTTTGAGTGTTATTATTTGGGACTTTTTTTTATTTTCTTTTTATATTCACCTTGGAGGTCCACTGATTAATACCTGTCACAGTGTATTTCTGGACAATTTTTTACTGATGTTTTATGGCTGAATATGTTGCACAGATCCTTGTCACTTTTTTGTGAATTTTGTTTAATATATGTGCTGCACTTTGTTTTATGACACGTTCTATACTAATAGGCAAAGAAGTGTCAAACAAAGGGCAAAAGAAGCCAGGCAGTGCTTGTGTGACATGAATCAAAACAAGAAAAACATTTAAAAAGTATCTTGCAGCAGGGAGAGGTTTTTCAGGTGGCTTAAAGGGCAACAATAACCCCTGTAGGACCACCCACCAGCAACTGTACCATGGTCTGGCAGCTCCTACCGGCATAGCAACATACTTGTACATTGCTGGCCTATACTGGGTACAGGGAGAAGGAACAAATATATTTTTAGCAAAAAACAGCACATAATACACACATTAACACTTGTTAGGCACAGACTTAACATCTTGATTATCCCAAGATGCTAACCCCTTCTCAGTCAGTGTCATTGGTACAGTGACAGTGTATAGTATTATCACTGATCACAATATTAGTGTCACTAGTGACATCAGTGTCAGTTAGTGACCTTCCCAGCCAGTATCAGTGTCTGATTGCTATAAAGCCTGGTACACACAATGAGATTATCGGACTAATGCTTGTCCATTTTTTTTTTTTGCATGCTAGTCTCCACATCAAAAATGAAGAGGTTATTAAAGTTCAAGAATTCTCATACGACAGAATAAAAATTCAGAAGTGATGTAATGTGTTGTATTGTATTTGTGTATAGAAAACTATACTGATTAAATGAAAATCGTACGATCTGATATTATACGAGAAAAAATTTTGTGTTTGTCCCTTCGGATATTTTTGGACGAAAGCTGTGTACTAACGATCAGATTATCATGTGATTACTTCAAAAGTGGTAATTTTGTACGATTTTCTAATCATGTGTATGGACCTTTACAGTCCCACTATAAGTCACTGATCACAGTCATTACTACTATAAAAAATAAAATAAAAAATTCAGTATATATAGCATAGTTTGCAGACACTATAACTATCACACAAACCAATCAATATACACTTATTGGAATTTTTTCTTACCAAAGACATATAATAGAATACATTTTGGCCTAAATTTGTGAAGAAATTTGATTTTTTTTTTAAATATATTGGGTTTTATAGCAGAAAGTAAAAAATATAGATTTTTAAAAAATATTCGGTCATTTTCCATTTTATATCATAAAAAATAAAAATCCCAGTGGTGATTGAATACCACCATAAGAAATCTCTATTTGTGTAAAAAAATGACAACAATTTAATTTGGGTACAGAGTTGCATGACCACGCAATTACCAGTTAAATTAGCACAGTACTAAATAGCAAAATGGCCTTGTGTAGCAGTGATAGGCCATAACTGAGCAGTGGAAGTAGCAGCGATTCTCCAACTTAAATTGTTCAAAACCTAAAACTATTGACTTCATACATCTTACCAAACAATGTGAAGCAGTTTTAAAAAGTCTTTTCAGTACCTATCTGTATTGTGTACAAAGTTTAACTAAATGTAAACCCAGTGTGCACCAAAACAACTCTAAGCAACAAACCCAACTTTCAAAGATCAGGCAGTTGTTACAGAGCCATGTTTTAGAGACAACAGCCAAACACATGACATAGTATGTAAGCAGTTTGATCTGGACCCAGGGCAGCATAGTAAGAGGAAGACATAAGTCATATTTTGGAAAAAAAGAACAAATAGTGTATGATATTTAGGGATAGGCCCGATGTTCGAGACAAACGTAAGTTTGATTTGAACATGGGGTGTTTGCGTATTCATTGAATTTAGAACATTATGGGGCATTTGGGGCAAATTTGAGTGCAATTGAACGCCTAATAATGCAGTGCAAGATCGCGGGGAAATGACACCCGCTGATTGACCAAAGCATGCACATGACCTGCATGCTTTGGCCAATCACAACACGCTCTGCTGTGAGAGCAATGATTGGCCAAAGGCAGGGTGCCTTTTGTCAATCATGGCTCAAGGGTCTCAGTCCATGCCCCACACTATATAAGGCCGCTTGAACAGTGGCCGTATGTACTGTGTAAACGTGGAGCTAGCAGCTAGTTTAGCTAGGTTAGTAAGTGGCATGTAGGCAGTGTAGTATATAGATACAGTGTAGTATATAGAAACAGTGTAGAGTACATACAGTCAGTGCAGGCAGTGTAGTATATAGATACAGTGTAGACTATATACAGTCAGTGAAGGCAGTGTAAGAATATATATATATATATATATATATATATATATATATATATATATATATATATAGAATGGTATTTATTCAGTATCTCAGAAAAGTGAGTACACCCCTCACATTTTTGTAAATAATTTTATTATATCTTTTCATGTGACAACACTGAAGAAATGACACTTTGCTACAATGTAAAGTAGTGAGTGTACAGCTTGTATAGTGTACATTTGCTGTCCCCTTAAAATAACTCAACACACAGCCATTAATGTCTAAACCACTGGCAACAAAAGTGAGCACACCCCTAAGTGAAAATGTCCAAATTGGGCCCAAGGTGTCAATATTTTGTGTGGCCACCATTATTTTCCAGCACTGCCTTAACCCTCTTGGGCATGGAGTTCAGCAGACCTTCACAGGTTGCCACTGAAGTCCTCTTCCACTCCTCCATGATGATATCATGGAGCTGGTGGATGTTAGAGACCTTGTGCTCCTCCGCCTTCCATTTGAGGATGCCCCACAGATGCTTAATAGGGTTTGGGCCTTGGCCAGTCTTTAGCAAGGCAGTGGTCATCTTGGAGGTGTGTTTGAGGTCGTTATCATGTTGGAATACTGTCCTGCGGTCCAGTCTCTGTAGGGAGGGGATCATGCTCTGCTTCAGTATGTCACAGTACATGTTGGCATTCATGGTTCCCTCAATGAACTGTAGCTCCCCAGTGCACTCAACTTCTTTGGTCAACCATTCTGAGACCTGTTCTGAGTGGAACCTGTCCTATTATACCACTGTATGGTCTTGGCCACCATGCTACAGCTCAGTTTCGGGGTCTTTGCAATCTTCTTATGGTCTAGGCCATCTTTAGGTAGAGCAACAATTCTTTTTTTCATATCCTCAGAGATTTCTTTGCTATGAGGTGCCATGTTGAACTTCCAGTGACTAGTATGAGAGAGTGAGAGAGATAACACCAAATTTAACACACCTGCTCCCCATTCACACCTGCGACCTTGTAACACTAACGAGTCACATGACATCAAGGAGGGAAAATGGCTAATCAGGCCCAATTTGGACATTTTCACTTAGGGGTGTACTCACTTTTGTTGCCGGCAGTTTAGACATTAATCGCTGCATGCTGATTTATTTTGAGGGGATAGCAAATTTACACTGTTATACAAGCTGTACACTCACTACTTTACATTGTAGCAAAGTGTCATTTATTCACTGTTGTCACTTGAAAAGGTATAATAAAATATTTACCAAAATGTGAGGGGTGTACTCAGTTTTGTGAGATACTGTATATATATATATATAAATCTTTTGTATTTGTGGATGAGGCTCTTTATCTTCTCAGATGGTAAAGATGTCCATTCCTCTTAGCAAAAAGCCTCCAGTTCCTGGAAATTCTTGGGCTGTCTTATATGAACTGCACGTTTGAGATCTCCCCAATGTGGCTCAATGGTATGGAGGTCAGGAGACTGAGATGGCTACTCCCGTATCTTTACTTTATTCTGCTGTAGCCAATGACAGGTCGACTTGGCCTTGTGTTTTGGATCATTGTCATGTTGGAATGCAAGTACGTCCCATGCGCAGCTTCCTGGCTGATGAGTATTCGCAAAAGTTCCTCCAGTATTTTTTGATAGCATACTGCATTCATCTTGCTATCAATTTTGACCACATTCCCTGTGCCTTTGTAGCTCACACATCCCCAAAACATCAGCGATCCACCTCCGTGTTTCTTAGGCCTTGTTGACTCCCCTTCAAATGTAACGTTTATGGTTGTGGCCAAAAAGCTCAATTTTGGTCTCATCACTCCAAATGACTTTGTGCCAGAAGGTTTTGGGCTTGTCTCTCTGTTTGGCGTATTGTAAGCGGGATACTTTGTGGCATTTGCGTAGTAATGGCTTTCTTCTGGTGACTCGACCATGCAGCTCATCTTTCTTTAAGTGCCTCCTTATTGTGCATCTTGAATCAGCCATACCACATGTTTTCAGAGAGTCCTGTAGTTCACCTGAAGTTATTTGTGGGTTTTTCTTTGCATCCCAAATAATTTTCCTGGCTGAAATTTTAGTTGGCCTACCTGACCTTGGTTTGGTTTCAACAGAACCCCTCATTTTCCACTTCTTAATTAGTGTTTGAACACTGCTAATTGGCATTCTCAATTCCTTGGATATCTTTTTATATTCCTTTCCTGTTTTATACAGTTCAACTACCTTTTCCTGTAGATCCTTTGACAATTATTATGCTTTCCCCATGACTCGGAATCCAGAAACGTGCAGCACTGGATGAAAGATGCAAGGGTCTGTCAGGAGTCCAGAAACTCATTGACCTTTTATACACACACACACACACACACACTAATTACAAGCAAACAGATCACAGATGAGAGTAGTTACCTTTATATGCCATTCAAACCCCTTTGTGTCAACTTGTGTGCATGTTTTCAGGCCAAAATCACCAGGGTATGTAAACTTTTGATCAGGGTCATTTGGGTAGTTTCTGTTGTCATTATGATTTAAAAAGAGTGAACACAGTTGATTGATAATAAATGGATTCAGCCAAACACTAACCATGAGTGAAAGAAAAATGTTTGTGTTATCATTCATATTCTCTGAAAAATGGCCAAGAAATCATAAATTCAGCCAGGGTATGTAAACTTATGAGCACAACTGTACATACGCTGCATTCAGTGTTGACTATATACAGTGCATGCTCGGATAAGGGTCTGGCATAGTTTTAAGGGGAACTCCATGCCAGATTTTTTTTAAAAATTGGCATGGGATCCCCCCAAAATCCATACCAGGCCCTTCAGATCTGGTATGGATTTTAAGGGGAACCCCACGCCATTTTTTTTTCAATTTCGTGGGGGTCCCCCCAAAGTCCATACCAGGCCCTTCAGGTCTGGTATGGATTTTAAGGGTAACCCTGTGCTAAATTAAAAAAAAAATACATCCGAGCATGCAGCGTGGCAGGGCAGGAGGGGGGATGAGCAAGCACCCCCCTCTTCCGAACCATACCAGGCCACATGCCCTCAACATGGGAGAGTACTTTGGGGTCCTCCCCGAAGCACCTTGTTCCCATGTTGATGGGGAGAAGGGCCTCTTTCCCACAACCCTTGCTGGTGGTTGTGGGGGTCTGCGGGTGGGGGGCTTATCAGAATCTGGAAGCCCCCTTTAATAAGGGGGCCCCCAGATCCCGGCCCCCATGTGAATGAGTATGGGGTACATTGTACCCCTACTCATTCACCAAAAAAGTGTCAAAAAATAGAAAAAAAAACACAGGACAATTAGGGACAAGTCCTTTATTAAAAAAGAAAAAAGCGTCCCACGATGTATGTCCATGTCAATCACAGCACGCGACGGATAAAAAAAAATCCAGAAAAAGCTCCTCCTCGAAGGGAGACTCCCACCGACTGCTGTCTTTTTCTATTTGACAGCTTTTATAAAGGCTTGGGCGGGGTCACCCGGTGACGCAAGCGGGTGACCCCGCCTCCTTCTGACGGCATGTGATGTCAGAGGGGGACGGGGTCACTCAGTTACGTCCCTGGGTGGCCCCGCTCTTGATGTTTCTGAAATTTTGTTTGGAAAATTTGTCGTCACGTGCGGTGATTGACGATGGATTACATCGGGGGACACTTTTTTTTAATAAAGGACTTGTCCCTAATTGTCTCTTGTGTTTTTTCTTTTTTGACACTTTTTTGGTGAATGAGTAGGGGCACAATGTACCCGATACCCATTCATATGGGGGGGTTGGGATCTGGGGGCCCCCTTGTTAAAGGGGGCTTCCAGGTTCCTATAAGCCCCCGCCCGCAGACCCCGACAACCACAGCCCAGGGTTGTCTGGAAAAGGCTCTTCTCCCAATCAACATGGGAACAAAGTGCTTTGGGGTGGGGGGCGCAGAGCCCCCCTGCCCCAAAGCACCCCCCCATGTTGAGGGCATGTAGCCTGGTACGGGTTAGGAGGGGGGCACTCACCCTTCCCCCCCATCCTGCCCAGCATGCTCGGATAAGCATCTGGTATGAATTTTGGGGGGGACCCCACGTCCAATTTTTTTAAAATTTTGGCATGGGATCCTCACGCAAAATTTTTCAGTGATCTTTTATCTATATTGCCGGGAGTCGGCTATACATTGTAGCCGCGAGCGATTTTAACTGAAAAATTTTCCTTTAGAAATGTCATTTTGTGGCAGCACTGTTCTAAAAATCACACAGATGCACCACTTTACATGCAAACTAAGGGAACCCCCCAGCACGATATTTAAAGGAATATTTCATTTTTATTTTTTCACTTTATTCATTATTAAAATCACTGCTCCTGAAAAACGATTGATTTAAAAACTTTTTTTTGCATTGATACATGTCCCCTAGGGCAGTACCCAGGTCCCCATACACTTTTTTATAGCAATAACTTGCATATAAGCATTTAAAATGAGCACTTTTTTCATGTTCGTGTCCCATAGACTTTAATAGGGTTCGCATGCTCGCAATGTTTTGCCTGTTCGCAAGTTCTGGTGCGAACTGAACCGGGGGGTGTTCGGCCCATCCCTAATGATATTCCAGACAGTAGCCTTAAACACTTAAGCCCCGGAAGGTTTTACCCCCTTCATGACCAGGACATTTTTTTAGATACGGCTGCAACTGACAATTGCATGGTCATGCAAGACTGTACCCAAACAAAATGTACAGCATGTCCTAAATTTCCCACACATAAATCTTTGTTTTGAGCGTATTTCATCACCTCTGCATTTTTTTTTTTTTTTTGCGCTATAAACAAAAAAAGAGCAACAAATTTGAAAAAAAAACAATATTTTTGACTTTCTGCTATAATACATATCGAATAAAAAAATAAAAAAAATCTAGTTTTTCAATTTAGGCGGGGGACAAATCGGACACCTAACTGACACTTTTGACACTTTAACAGTGCAAACTCACTTTATATGACTTTTGACACTTTGTTGGGAGCCAGTGACACTAATACAGTGATCAGTGCCAAAAAATATGCACTGTTACTATACTAATGACACTGGCAGGGAAGGGGTTTACACCAGGGGCGATCAAAGGGGTAAGTGTGTCCCTAGGGGGTGCTTACTGAGACCCTTTTCACACTGAGGCAGTTTTCAGGCACTTTAGCACTAAAAATACTGCCTGCCATTCATCTGAATGGGTGCTTTCTCACTCGGGCTGTGCGCTTGCGGGCGGTAGAAAGAGTTCTGCAAGCATTATCTTTGGGGCATGTTTGGAGCGCTTCAAATAGTGCTTTAGCGCTTTAAATAGTGCTCCAAAAATGCCCCTGTCCATTAAAATGAATGGGCAGCACTTCCAAAGCGCTTTAAAAGCAATTTGACAATGCTGCAAAATGGGTCTTTTTGCGTTTTTTCTTTTTAGGTCACGTTGTCACGTCACCATGAAAAAAGCGCCATGCTAGTGCCCAAAAAGCATGCAAAAGTGCAGCTAAAACACTGCTAAAGCTACGCAAATATGATCAACATTTTATTATTATTATTATACAGGATTTATATAGCACCAACAGTTTGGGCAGCTCTTTACAAAATGAGGGCAGACAGTACAGTTACATTACCATTTGGTACAAGTGGAATCAGAGGGCACTGCTCGTTAGAGCTTACAATCTAAGAGGGAGGGTCAATTGGTACAAAAGGTAATAGCTGTGGGGGATGAGCTGATGTAGAAAGTAAAACAGTGTATTAGTTAGAAGCAGGATAGGCTTCTTTAACCACTTGCCGACCGCCGATCGGCATCTGACGGCGACAAAGTGGCTCGTTCCCGCAAATCGCCGTCATACGACGGCGGCTGCGGGAACGTGTATAGTGAGCGCGCGCGCGCCGCCGGAGGCGCGCCCGCGCGCTCACTGTGTCCAGGGGGGCCAGGGAGCGGGTGCGGCGGCTTCGATTGCCGCCGGCCACCCGCGATGGCCCCCCCGGAGCGAATGAGCGGAGGTCCGTGTATGTAAACACGGACCTCCGCTCTGTGTGAGGGGGAAGGGCTGTGATCACAGCCTTACTTTACGTGAAGGCTGTGATCGCTTCCCTTCCCCAGATAGGCAGTCCCCTATAAAGTTAGAACACGCCCAGGGAACATAGTTAACCCTTAGCGCGCCCCCTGCAGGTTAACCCCTTCACTGCCAATGGCATTTACACAGTAATCAGTGCATTTTTATAGCACTGATCGCTGTATAAATGCCAATGGTCCCAAAAAAGTGTCAAAACGTTCCGACATGTCCGCTAAAATATCGCAGTACCGCAAAAAATCGCAGATCGCCGCCATTTTTAGTAAAAAATAAAAAAAAATTAAAAACCCCAAAAATGAATTCTCATCATCCGTAAACGCGACCACTTTTGCGCAAACCAATCAATAAACGCCGATTGCAATTTTTTTTATCGCAAATATGAGGAAGAATATAAATCGCCCAAAAACGGTGAAAAAAAATGTTTTTTTATATTTTTTTTTTGGATTTGTATTTTAGGAAAAAGTAAGAAATTTGGTTTTTTTTGCAAAATTGTCGCTCTTCTTTTGTTTATAGCGGCGATCAGAAATGACGCAGAGGTGATCAAATACCACCAAAAGAAAGCTCTGTTTGTGGGAAAAAAAGGACGCAAATTTCGTTTGGGTACAACGCCGCACGACCGCGCAATTGTCAGTTAAAGCGACGCAGCGCCGAATCGCAAAAAGGGCTCCGGTCCTAAAGCTGGAAATCCTTCCGGGGCTGAAGTGGTTAAAGAGAAGAGTTTTCAGGGATCGTCTAAAGATGGATAGATTAGGAGACAGTCAGACAAATTGAAGTAGGGAGATCCAAAGGATGGGAGAAGCTCTGGAGAAATCCTGGAAGCGAGCATGGGAGGAGGCGACAAGTGAGCTAGAGAGCAAGAGGTCTTGAGAGGACCGAAGAGAGCGGCTTGGTTGGTATTTTTTTGGGGATTTTTTTTTTTTTCTTTCAAAGATTTTTATTTGATTTTGTCAAGAATAAACATATCAATGTAACATAAGAAAACAGATAGCAAGTTAAGATATCAGTAGTGCACATGTTTGAGTTACCTCATATGACAAACTCTGTTAGAGGTCACAACATATAGAAGTTTAAAGAGTCCAGAGTAAGGCATTAATCAAGAGCAACATGGATTGAAAACAAAATGGGGAAATCTCCCTTGCTTATGAGGATCTTGCAACTAGATTCTCCCACTCCTAAGGCACCCCGTAAAGGGAGCATTCTGTGCGATGAGAGTATGGAAAATCCAAGCACAAGACCCCAAGACAGATTCCAACTGCCCACTGTTGGGGAAGGAATTTGAGTAGGACCCACATGGTGTTTAGCCCCCTGTCAAGGATGGAGGGTTTGTTGAGGTAACAATCTAGGTAAAAGCAATCCAAGGATAGCAGCTGGTATATATATAATAAAAATAGAAAAGGAAAATTTAAAATGAAAAAAAAAAAGATAAAATAAAGAAGTAGAGGGTAGAGAAAAGGAAGAGTTTAGTGGGAGAGAGAGAAGAGATGGATGAAGCACTTTGTGGAGATTGAGAATAGCTCAGGATATTTATGAGTTATGACCTGGGATAAAGGAAATCCCAACATACTCTGCCCAGGGTTCCCAAATTCTTTCAAACTGTTTAACAGAGTCAGAAAGAGAGCTGGCCAATTTTTCTTGAGACATAATCCAAGAAATTTTTCATATTGTTGCTGCAAAGGACACCTTTGGTTTTTTCCAGGATTTTGCTATGGTAAGTTTGGTCCCAGTTAAGATGAAGTGTACTAATTTCCTGTTGGGTTTAGTTAGGTTTGGGATATAGGAGTTCAGTAAGGCTGTTTCTGGGGACCTGGGTATCTGAGTTTTAGTCAGTTTCTCAATGAGGTTAAAAATTCTCCTCCAGAGGGATCTGATCCTTGGACATTCCCACCATATATGTGGCATTGAGCCCCTAAGGGCGCAACCTCTGAAGCATAGAGGGTCTGCCGAGGAGTAAATTCGAGCTAGTTTGGAGGGGGTGAGGTACCACCTAGTGATGACCTTTATGTTTGCTTCCATAAGTACTGTATTTAAGATGCCTCTTGTAGAGTCAGATAAAGCTTTATGCCATGTGTCTAGGTCCCAAGAGATTTGAAGGTCCTCCTCCCACTGTTTCATGTAAGGGGCCTTTTCTTTCGAGTGGGTGAGGGCCGCGTACACCACAGAAATGCCTCCTCTTTGCTCCGCGGCCTGACCACACCATGTTTCATAGTCAGAAATTCTAGGAGGGAGAGGTTTCTCTGTCCAGATATGATTCAGAAAGTGGGAGATTTGATGAAATCTAAATTTTTCGGAGGTCGGGATATTCAGTTTGCTTACACAGTAAGCCATAGAGATGGGGCCCGAAGGGGTGAAATATTGCCCTATGCGGTACAGCCCCTTGTCCAGCCACCATTTGAACGCCTTGATGTCTAAACCGGGGGGGGAAATCCGGATTATGAAAGATATGGGCTAATGGGGTCAGTGTTGACACCAATTCGGAGTGATGATGTAGGGAATCCCATAGTGCGAAGGAGTGTGAGAGGGTCGGGGATAGGATAGGCGGTCTCTTCTTCGGAGGAATCCAGAGAAGAAAATCGATAGTGTGATGTGGGATCGCCTGTCTCTCAATCTGAATCCAGTCTGGTTTCTCGGTTCTAGAGTAGACTCGAGAGAGTTTAGCTAACCTAACGGCCTGGAAGTATTTAAAAAGCGAGGGGAGCCCCAATCCTCCTTTCTTCCTATGGCGATATAGGGTACTTTGGGAGAACCTGAAGCTGGAGCCGCCCCATATAAACTGAAGGATCTTACTCTGAAGAGATCTTAGGTGATGTCTTCTAATGGGTATAGGGAGAGCGCGGAAAAGGTAAAGGATCTGCGGGAGAAGTGTCATTTTGACCGCGTTGATTCTACCCAACCAGGAGAGATTACATTTAGACCACGCTTTTAGCTCGTTCTCTAGTTTGCGATAAATGGGAGGGAAGTTATAGTCGTATAGATCCTCTATCTTGGGCGTCAAATTGATGCCCAAGTATCGGATGGAGGATCTGTTCCATTTGTAGGGGGAAGAATGTTGTAAGGAATCGACCATTTCCTGTGGTAGTGAGATATTTATCGCTTGGGATTTGGAGTAGTTGACCGTTAGACCCGAAAATTTTTCGAAGGTCTCTAATAGATGGTTGAGGTTAGGAAGGGATGTGTGGGGAGAGGTTAAATATAAGAGAATGTCATCTGCGAAGAGACCGCATTTGTGAACTTGGGGACCACAAGAGACCCCCCTGATATCTGGGTTTTGGCGGATAGCAATTGCCAGAGTTTCTATGGCTATAGCAAATATTAGTGGAGACAAGGGGCAACCCTGTCTTGTTCCTCTTGCTATGGCTATAGGGTCCGAGAGAAAACCCTGTATTCTTATTTGGGCCGAAGGGCGTGAATATAGGGCTTTGATGATCCCTAAGAAGCGTTGACCAAAACCCCAGGTCTCCAGAATCTTAAATATATAGTTCCAAGAAACAGAATCAAAGGCCTTCTGGAGATCAAGGGATAGGACCATACCTCTTTGTTTCGAGCCTCCCTCCCAGTTGGATTGGAGAATGGATATTAGGTCAAGGGCTCTGCGTGTCTGGTCTGGGCCCTGTCTGCCTGGGATGAATCCCGCCTGGTCTTTATGGATATAAGAGCTGATAAACGAGGCAAGTCTATTAGCTAGGATCTTTGTTAAGATTTTGATATCGTTGTTTATCAGCGAGATGGGTCTGTAGTTGCTGACCTCTTCGGGATTCTTATCGGGTTTCGGGATGACCGATATATAGGCCATGTTAAGATGGGGATCAAGTGTGGAGCCCTTAGTTAAATGGTTGAAAAATCTGGTCATATAGGGGATAAGTGTCTCTGCGAAGGTCGTGAAGTAGGGAATGGAAAGGCCATCAGGGCCTGGGGCTGATCCCTTTCTTAATTCCTTAATGGTATCCCCTACCCCCGCCTCCGAAAATTTAGCTTCCAGAATCTGTTTGTGTTCTGGAGAGAGGAGGGGGATGGGGGAATCTTCTAGGAAGCCGGATAGGGATTCTGAGTGAGGGCTTTCATGAGAACTATAGAGATCTGAGTAAAATTTGTGGAAGATTTCTAAAATCTTCTTTGGGTTGGTGGTGGAGCCTTGGCCTGTAACATTGATTTTTGGCAAATGATTAAGACAACATCGAGGGGAAAGTCTGGATGCTAGTAGTGTACCTGGTTTGTCGTTTTGCGTGTAAAACTTATGACCGCTCCAACGTATAGCTTTCTCCGCTTTAGTTGTTAAAGCCATGTTCAGCTCTAACCTGGCTTTATCAAGTTGGGAAGTCAAGTTTTTGGATGGGTTGGTCTTATGCGCCGCCTGTAGAGACGCAAAGGATTGTTCTAACTTATTTAGTTCTGCTGTCTTTTCCTTTTTAAGACGGGAGGCTAATTGTATCAGCTTTCCCCTAATGAGCGCCTTATGAGCTGCCCATAAGAATTCTGCTGATGTCTCTTCTTTATCGTTAAGGAGGAAGTATTCCTTAATAGAATTATTTATTTCAGTTACTCTGACAGGGTCGGCCAAGAGGGATTCATTTAATCTCCATCGCGGAGGTTTCACAAAAAGTGGATCCGAACAGATTTTCATATGGACTAGAGAGTGATCTGATAACGGGGTGTCAAATATCCCTGAGTTTAACACCTGGGGGGTCTCGTGAGAGTCCATTAGTAGGTGGTCAATTCGGGCGTAGGAATTATGGGGGTGTGAGAAGTGGGTATAATCTCTCCTGGTTGGGTTTAGCTCTCTCCATACGTCTGTTAAGTGGAAAGAGTGGAGTAGTTTTGCTAGTTTTAAGCTTGCCCTAGTCGGGCGTGTTAATTGGTTCCCTAGTGGTCTGGATTTGTCAAGCCCTTGATCAAATGCAACGTTTGAGTCTCCTCCCAGAATAACCCTTCCTTCCAGGTGGGGCTGTATGAGGGTCAGCATTGCATTAAAAAAGTTGAGTTGATTTTTGTTTGGTGCATAATAATATATGAAAGTGTGGATAATCTCATCTATGAAGCCTTTAACTAGAATAAATCTTCCCTCTGGGTCTCTAATTTCTTTGAGGAGTGAGAAGCCTATGGATTTAGAGAATAAGATCCCAACTCCCTTGGTTTTAGAATCTGCGTTTGCTAAATAAAAAACCGGATAATGTGCGTGAGTGGGTTTCTTGAAGCAAAACTACGTCAATTTTGAGTGATTTGTATTGGGAGAATAGTTTTCTTCTTTTAAGTGGGGAGTTGATCCCTTGTGTATTATGGGTAGCTATTAGAAGGTGTTTAGTGGGTGTCCTAGCCATGGAACTTGGTGGAGGCATTGCCTGTGTACGCAGCATCACTCACCCTTGTGTGGGAGGTCCCCAAGGAGCCATGAGGATGTCCAAGGATCGTGGGTCCTGGGCTGGGAGATAGTAATCTATGAGCTTCTGAAAAAAAAAAAAACGTTAGGTGCTTCATCCAGAGTAGATGGAAATAAAAGGACAGAGCAGGAAGAGAAGAAGAACATAAAGCAAAATTATATCTACATATAGCTCGTGGGGGCGATGATGGGGGGAGCTCCAGTCCCCCCAACTTCGTCCTCTTAAACCCCCTAGGAGGAGAACTACCAACTAGGTGGTTAATAGAATACAAAATTGTCAGATCCCTCGAGATCGGACCTCTTATCCCGAGAAGATCCAAACGAAATCCTCGGGATAAGTGGAGGCGCATAGGGACTTATCCCAGCCCCGGTACCCGCTGGTTAGATTTATAACAGATGATTGAACCAGAAGGGGATCCGGTAATGGGGATGTAGCGGAAACTAGTTAAGATGTGTATCTGGTTAGGCCTTGGACAGGTTGGTCCAGGTAACTAGCCATGTCAGATCTTAAGTAGGATCAAAAATTCAAGAAACAAAAACTAGACTAGCCGTAACCAGCTTGTATAAAACACTTTTGGTAAATAAACAAGTAGCAAGGGGGAGCTGAGAAGCTCCAAACAAAATACACTCAAGTAGAACTGGAAAGTTGGTCTCTAATGTTCGGTTGGATGCCAAGACTAGCAAGCAAAGAGAGAGAGCCCGAAATACAGCCAATTCAATATCGGGTCAAGGAGGTCTGTTGTCCTTAGACTTCTTGCTTTTGGATTTATTCCAGAGAGGAGAGACAGGGCTGGAAGGTAGTGGCCTCTTGGAGTGGGATCCAGAGGGGTCGGTGAGATCCATTGGGGCTTCCTGGGTGATTAACTTGAGCTGGAGTAGAATTTTTTCGCCTTCTGGAAGGCTGGAGAATGTATAAGTTTTCCCTTTTAAGCTGAATTTGACGGCAAACGGAAATGCCCACCAGTATTTAATCTCAGCTTTTTGTAGGATCAAAAGAAGGGGTTTGAGAGATCTTCGTTTTTGGATGGTGTTTGGGGAAAGGTCGGCGAAGATTTGAATTTGGTGACCCCTACAAGAAATATGAGAATTGGAGCGAGATGCTCTCATCAGCTCTTCTTTGATGGAGTAGTAGTGCGGTTTTACTATTATGTCCCTGGGTGAGCCATCCTTTCTTGGGGGTCCCAGAGCCCTGTGTGCTCTATCCAGCTCTAATCTGTGCTTGGGCACGTTTGGGATTACGGACTGGATCAGATCCTGGATCGCCGGAGAGATTTCAGTGATGTTCTCAGGAAGGCCTCTTACCCTGAAGTTGGGACCTGTTTTCGAGGTCGTCTATTTTTGCAAGGGCAATGTCCAGTTGGTCCTGAAGCACTTGTAGGTGGTCAGAGTTTTGGTTAGTTTTAGCTACTGTAAAGTCTAATTTCTGTTCAATAGCGTCTATTCTAGTGCCAATACTGTTGAGATCTGCCTTTATATCCCCCGTGATTTTTGCCGCTGTGTTCTCTAGTCCCCTTTCCAAAAGGTTAGAGAACTTGATAAACAATTCCGCCATGTTAAGAGTGGGGTCTAGGGCAGAGGGATTAGAAAAGTTCATCTCTTGTTGGCGTGAGAGGGAGTGGGCGGCCGGTGTGAATGGAGATTCCTCCAGTGTGCGTCTGAGGAGCGACTCCGTAGAGGCGGGAGAGATAAAATGGGGCTGTTGAGCCGGTGAGTTAGGCCCTGGTGTTAGGGTGAGAGTGGCCGGGGAGAGGATGGGTCTTTGATCCATGGTCTTTTCCTGTGGTGGCAGTGGAGAGGAGATCTCAGGGGAGGTCATCTCCGAAATAGCTGCTGGATCAGAGTCTGCTGGAGGAAAAGAAAGTGTCCTTCTGGCTGACTAAGTGTGGCCGGCGGGTGAGGGAGAGTGCGGTTGTTCTCTACTTGAAAAGATTAGGGAGACGGGATCT
>BLSH010537842.1:795347-811137 GCA_018402905.1 Glandirana rugosa | reverse complement strand
GAAATTGAGTATAGAAGTTGGAGAAGGAGAGATAGACGGGGTTTTGAGATTTTGTACGTGATCAGTGAGGGAATGGTTTTTTCCGGAGTGACCTGTCGTGGTTAGAATTGTTGGATTCTGGGTAGAGGAATGAGGGAAAACGGAGGTTTGAGGAACTTGCAAATCAGATGTTACTGACTCGCTTGTGGAGTGACTCTTATTGGAATAATTAGGGGAAGTCAGACCTAAAGTAGGTGTCGTGAGGTGTCTTTGGCGAGAGGATTTTGAGTGTTTGTTAAATGATTGTCGATTTTGTTTGCCAGTAATAAGACATGAGAATGAATTGAGTTTTTTGAGGAGGATGAGGGGGTGATCAACTGTATCAAAGGCAGTGGAGAGGTCCAATAGTAAGAGTACAGAATAATGACCGTTTGTTTTAGCTGTTAGTAAATTGTTTGTGAGTTTTAGGAGAGCGGTTTCTGTGGAGTGCTGTGGATGAAATCCAGACTGAAGGGGATTAATAAGGTTATTCTCAGTGAGGTGTTCGCTCAGTCATTGTAGACTAAACGTTCAAGGAGTTTGGAGGCAAAAGGGAGTAAGGAGATGGGTCTTAGGTTGTTAAGATTGGTGCTGTCCAGTGAGGCCTTTTTTGGTAAGGGAGTGACTAGTGCATGTTTTAGAGTTTTGGGGCAGATAGAGAGGAAGAGGTTGAAGATATGAGTTAAAGAATGTAGGATAGAGTCAGAGGGGGAATTTTTGAGTATTTGAGAAGGAAGAGGGTCCAGGGGGCAGGAGGTTAGGTGGGCATTAGAAAAAAGTTTAGTGACTTCCTCTATAGGAGCTGGGTTAAATGAGAGTATTGATTGTGCACGAGGACAAAGAGTGTGAGGTGAGGGAGATATCTGTAGAGTGGAGATCTAGACAAATTGCATCAATCTTATTTTTAAAGTGATTAGCAATCTCCTGGGCAGTGAGTAAGTTAGTGGGTGGGGGTATGGAGGACAATGTAGAACGTTAAAGCTAGAAAAGAGTTGATGGGGGCTCCACAAGAGGTTGTTAATGAGAGCGATAAAGTAGGTCTGTTTGGCAGTGTGGAGGAAGGAATGGTATTTTTGGAGGGCAGATTTATATTGGCTGAAATCTTGCTGTGATTTAGTCTTACGCCACAGACGCTCAAGAGCGCGGCTCTTTTTTTTTAGGCTTCTGCCATTGTCTGTCTGCCGGGTTTGTAGCGGTCGGGGCCTGATTATATGTGTAGTGAGGGTGGCCAAGGTATCTAGGGTGGATGACAGTGAACTGTTGTAGATAGAAGTGGCCAAGTCAGGGCAGGACAAGGTTGAGATTTTGTCATAGAGATAATCTGTAGCAGAAAAAAGAATAGAAGAGTTAAGATGGCGAAGGTTTCTACGGGTAATTGTTTGATAGCTGGAAGACAAGGAGGTGGAAGACAAGAAGAGAGTGAAACTAATAAGGTGGTGATCAGAGAGAGGAAAGGGAATATTGGAGAGGTTGCGCGGAGTGCATAGGTAGGAGAATATGAGGTCAAGGCAGTTGCTATCATAGTGAGTAGAAGCTTGTGTCCATTGTTTTAGGTCAAAAGAGGAGGTTAGCCTAAGAAATGTAGAAGTAGCAGGAATGTTAAGATTAGCAGGGGTGTTGAAGTCCCCAAGAATGATTGTTGTAATTTCAGAAGTAAGAAAGTACGAGATGTGCAGCACCTGAAACTACGGATACTGGAAGCCTGTGCTAGCATTTCTCCTGCGGTGTTGCTATCAGTGTGTGAAGAGTGGGAGAAGAGGGTTGCATTGATAATCCAACAAAATGGGCAGCACATTGAACACATTTTATTAGTGGTCAGAAACTTGTAAATAACTCATGAAAGAATAAAGTTACGTTAAAACCAAGCACACCATTGTTTTTCTTGTGAAATTCCCAATATGTTTGATGTGTCACATGACCCTCTTCCTATTGAAAAAAACAAAAGTTGGATTCAAAATGGCCAACTTCAAAATGGCCGCCATGGTCACCACCCATCTTGAAACGTTTCCCCCCTCACATATACTAATGTGCCATAAACAGGAACTTAATATCACCAACCATTCCCATTTTATTAAGGTGTATCCATATAAATGGCCCACCCTGTATATTTAGAAAGCATGCTGTCGGCAAGGTAGCTAAGCAGCTTGATTGGTATACTGGCAACCTTTGCAAAGGAGGTTCACAGGTTCCTTCGCAGCTGACTCAATGGAGTCAGGAAAAAGTGGCCCTGACACACCAGAAAGCCCTTCTCTTCCTTCTGCTGTTGTGCCTCAAGTGCACAATCTATTATCCTATGCAGTGTCTGCTTCAGTAGGAAAATGACAAGAATAGGGATGCTGATACCTGCATTGTCCCAGCCCACCATGCTGGTTGTCTCCTCAAATGGTGACAATACAGTGCATTCCTTGTGAATAGGGAACAACTGAAATGGAGGGAAAATAAGCTACCCTGAGCCTGTCCTCATGCCATACTTGCACAGTTAGAATTCCACTGGGTGCACATTACACATCAGGAGGTTTGTGGGCTGATTGAGTTCACACTAAATTTCACCCAGCCACATACTGACTGTGTATAACATGGCTCTAAACTCTTCTGGCCTTCTTCAGAAGTTTCTGTAAGCCAGGGTACCCAACTAAGAATCACTGCGCCACCAGAGAACAGGACATATGCCAGTCAAGCAGTGTGTGAACTGTCCCTACCAAAGGGCAGAGAGCAGGTTGGTGCCATTTTCACACACAGCCTTTCCCGGAACAAGATGAAATGGGGTTAACCACCTATGGGACAGCCCTTGCAGATCTGACAGAATCTCTGCTCCAGTGTGGTTCCAGTCTGCTTAGCATACCAGCTGCAAAACTGTGTGGCAGCATTTTTCCTGAGTCATTGCATAGCCGTTTGAATGTTTGGGGGGACTGGTGGTTCTGAGGATGGCTCGCCAAATAAGGGCATTGAGAAGGAGGTTGAGGTGACTGATCTGTCACTGTTACTTACACACTGCTGTGTGGCAGCACAATCACCTGCATCCTTCCTTGCCACCAGCAAAGTATCCCAGTGGGCTGTGAATGAGATTTAAAATCCTACCCATACTTGCTTCCATGTGGTTAGCTGGAGAGTCCACATGACCACATACATGTAGTCTAGTGACATGAAAACATAACGGCATGATGGTGGAGGGCAGGGATAGTCTTATGATTTGAAAACTGGCGGATGCAAACCTGCAACTGCCGTACAGCATATGGACGGGGTATGGAAGGGGACAGACCTCATCAACTGGAATGGTGGCAGCTGTAAAGCCTTTCATTTTGCCAAACAGGCAGTGTTACTAAACCCACAACAGTAAAATCAGTCTGTATATGCAGTAAAGCATGCTTGTTATACTCACTGTGGAACCTAAGGGGTTAATCATCTGTACTGTGTAAAAAATTATGTTTGATCCTGTCTTCTCTGATCCTCCCCTTTTACTGTCCCCAATACATCTTCTGACAGAACAGAGCCTTGGAGGCACTCTACACATGCTCAGTTTGGTGTGTATTGCTAGGGATTTTTTTTTGGGAGGGTGCATGTGATCAGCACAGGGCCAATCAGCACTGTCCAGACAGAAAGTCAGGGGTCATGCAGTCTCAAAGGACAGTCAGAGGAGAATGAAAACTCCCCCTACAAGCTTTAATCAGTGCTCAGCCGGACACTGATAGAAGTCACAAGACTGCTATATACTGCTGATGAGAAAAGGTATTTAGCAGCTTATATGTACTAAAATCATTGCGTTTCCATGTTCTGTGTACTGTGGGAGACCAGATATAGTGAATTCAGGGTCCTGGATTTAGTAACACTTGAAGATGCTGGGCATGAGGGCATGTAGTCCTTAGCTTTAGGGTTAGTTTCCCTCCACACGTCTACCAAGTTTTGGTGAAACTTTCTTTCATTTCAGCAGCTGGGGCTGAAAGACCAATGAGATGACAGGTGGGATTTGCAGATCCAGAGTATGGTTGAAGCCCGCCCTTGCCCCTACACTGCATGGTCCCATGCTCACCTTCTTCCCCACTGGAAATGTCATAAGGTTAACCTCTGACACCCCTTGAAATACTTTCATCCGTATCACCTGAAGCTGAATCTTGTACATTATATTTGGGGAGCTCATCCCTAGTCACTAGCCTGGCTGTACTCTGTGGTAGAGCTGTGTAAATCTGAGCTGGATGGACAAAAATACAAATCCTTAACAACAATGCATTACCCCTAGGACTTTTTAGGCAAGAGGTTCCCCCCAGTGAATGAGAATAGCTAAGTATAAAAAATATTATATTTTTATTCAATGAATAGTAAAAGCTAGTTTACTATTACTAGTAAAAGCTAGTTAACTATTACTAATAGTTTAATAGTTTACTATTCATTGAATAAAAATATAATATTTTTTATATTTAGCTACTCTCATTCACTGGGGGAACCTCTTGCCTAAAAAGTCCTAGAGGTAATGCATTGTTATTTTGGATCTAATTTTTGGATGTGGCATTAGCTGTTCCCCCTTCCCTACACCGTTTGGGCTAGCATACCCCAACAAATTGCTTCTTTCCATAAAATACAAATCCTTTGGAAGTATTTTAACTGTGTGTTTAGCTTTGTGAGTTTAGCTTTAAGTCAACATTTGGGTATAGCACTCCACAATTCAGTCATTTTAAAATCATAATATATTAGTAACAAACTGCAAATCAGTTGTTTTTTTTTCTCCTTTTCTTGTATTTTTATTAAACCATACAGTCTCTGTAGTGCTAATTTTTATTTGTTTCTATACAATTTCAAAGTGGTTTAAAAATATTACAATAATAAACCGATACAAAAGTGTATTGAGACCTCTACCTATTAGGATATGCTTTTTGATTAAAAATGCAGTCATTTTTTTAGTAGTAAAAATGCAGATACAAATAACAGGATACCATTATTACATCAGTTTTGTAAGTCAGTCAAGTTTTATTTTTCATATATCTAGAGCATGTTTTTCAGTATACATTCATTGTAGCAGATGACCCAAAAACCATAGAGTAACGTCTTTCCAGTTCCATAATATGAAATCTTCCATGATTCCCTCTCTATAGATTCTGTAGGTTGGGAAATTGTTTGCAAAGGCCTCTGAAACTGACCATTCATGTCACATCAGCTCATCTCAAATCATTTGTGTGGTTGGTTTTATTCAAGGATGATAATTGGTCCCTTTAAGTAACTCCCTGCTGCTGCCAGATATTCGTGCAAAGTGTAATAATCAACACCCGCTGTGGAAGACTTTCATTTTCAGAGCTATTTATTTTAATTAAATGTTCTCATCTTTGTTATAGCAGTGATTACACCCATTGACAGTATTTGTTTTAACATATTTTGTATAAGTTATATGGAACTAAACATAAAAATTAAACAATTCTTTTTGAATTCCTTTTTTTCTGCAAAATGCCAATGTTCTGGTTAATAATCAGTAAAACAAGCCCTATAATTTTAGTAGTCAACACAAATAAGAATATTTAACTACTTAGTATTAGGGCTCACAATCAAAACGGCAGCTGAAAGCCTGTTTGGTTACATACGGTGAAAACTGATTGCTTTTTAATTATGTTCATGTCCATTTATTCATAATTATTAGCTTTTTGCTCATCTGTTTGACTAAGCATTGTGCAATTATAACAGACCAAAGGTTTAAAAGGTAATATGTGTAATGAGCAGGAAGAACATGTAGCTACTATACCTGAAAAATTAATTGTCTTGTAAAAGTAATCCATATCCCTCATCTAACCTTTAAGCCTAGTAGACGCCAGTAGTTTCTTTTCATTCAACCCAGCAGGTCTGAACGAAAAAAAAGTGATAGCTCAGAAGGAGCCGCTGTACTAACTATCCAACGTTTCAACGATCTCCTCTGCTGTTCTATTCTGTTCTGACAGAACACTACGTTCAGTGCTCTCAGCCATTGGCTGAGAACATCGACAGGATGCCGGTCGGCGGAACCTTTTCGGTCATGCCCCTTTGTCTGTTGGAACAACTCTAGTGCACACCGGCCGAATGACGTCCGGTTTGTATTGAACCGGCCAATGCCGCCGACATTCGGCCCATCTGTACTAGGCTTTAACATTTAGCCTGACCCGTAAAATTTACCCTTAACTTAAAGAGAAATTCCTTGCATAGATATTTTATACATAGTTACATTGGTCCAGCTTTGACTAATGTAACTATGTATATACCATACCTGGGCGATGCCCCTATAAGCTGGAAATCCCTGAAGCAAACGCCGCTACTCCAGTGATCTCCTCTAGCTTTTGGGTCCTGTCCTAAGTGGCCAGCCTGATGCAATGTTAACACATGAGGTTGTCTGCTCAGCATGGATGCCATTTAGAGAATGCTTTACATTCTCTGAATTATTTCAAAGTGTTCACTGGTTGAATGAGTTGGAGAGGCAGGTTGGTGACATCATGCTCTCCAATCCGAGAAGGCTTTGCGGTGGGTAGAGAGAGTGCATGTAGACAGGAAATTGATGAAAGATGCTCGAAGAGTACAGCAGCTCTGAAAATGCAAAAAATGATGACAAATAGTATTTTGTAAAAGAAAAAAAATATATAATAAGCAGTGATTTAGCAAACTAAATGTCATTCAGTTAGGGTTAGGGTTTACTACTTTAATGCTTACCTGACCACTTAACACATAACCTATTATTTTAACCCAAATCTTAAGACATAAGTCCCTAATTCCTGGCACTAACTCCAAACCATCCTCTAAACTAACCTTTAACAGTATAGGAAACCCCATGCAGCTGAATATTTACCTTACCTTTTTCTAAGATCACCAGGGTGAAAGATCACTCTTAACCAAAATTTAATAGCACCAATCTTCTGGCAATGAACACAAATGATTCAATTGCAGGAATTGAGGAAGTGAGATGTTCTTGTGGGAGACCTTCCCCTAACTAAAATAAAAGCTCTCTGTTGATTATTCATATAAAATGTGTCTAAAGCTGAAACTTTTTTCAGTTATGGATAGAGTGATGAAAGGTTAGAATTGCTGTTAGGTGTTTTTTTTTTGCCTAATGCAGCAAGGATACAACATCAGTGGTAATAGCGTCCAGAACGATAGTGTACTGGATGATTACTATTTTTTTTTAATCCAGTGCGTTTCAGGGGGCTAGCACACTGCGCCTTCCTCTGGGTTTAAAAAAGATATGACTGCATAAGGGCCCGGACTCAAAGACACTTCTAAAATATTTATAGATCTCTTAACAGCTTAAAAAGTTAATACCAGCATATTGTGCCATATAAAAACATTGCCCTTTCTTCGGTATCAGCAATTACTAGGAGTGCTGTGGACGTGGCGGTTCACATGCACCCCTCCATGTCCTTGAAGCCGAGTTTGACCTCCTCTTTGGGACGGGTTTTCCTTTCCATGTCGGGAGGACCTGTTGCACTCATTTTGACAGTAGTTAGGTTCCACTACTGTCCTTCCCTTAACCCTCTAGGGCTCCTCTTCTTTTTCTCTTCACCCCTTTTCTTTTTTTTCACTAACATTTCTACTTTCTTCTTAGAGACCGACCATACTCCGTGGTGCTGTAGTTCACGTGAAGGCACTCCTCGATTGGAAATCCCCCTTCCGCATCGGGATCCTCCATTAAGTTTAGAGGTGAGTGACTCGGTATCTTTTGCAAACTGTTACGTCTAGCTTCCCACAACGTACAGGGCATTAATTCCCCGGTAAAAAGGAGGAAAATTGTTCAATACTATCACAAACAGAAAATAGATGTTCTTTCTCCAAGAGACACATTTTCCCAAATCAGACAACTTCCACTAGTGACCAAGTGCACTATTAAAGACTCTGCCTGGTTGGACCACTCCTTAGTCCTTCTTTCAGTTAACAACTCGGCGGGGCACAGATGGGAAAATCACTGGAGGCTCAATGAGTCTATCTTAAGTAACCCGACGCATGTCCTGGAAATCAAGAAAGAAATTAAGGAGTACTTTCTCCAGAATGACGTAAACAATATCTCCCCGGTCACTCTCTGGGCAGCTCACAAGGCATACATTAGAGGGAAAATTATTCAAATTGCCTCTAGAATTCGCAAAGCGTGTGAAGCAGAGATAGTCTTGAAAATGAGTTCCAACAGCAACGAAAACAAAATATATGCAATTCCACGGCCAGCTCAATAAATGCACTAGAGACAGCGCGTGGTGCCCTAAATCTGGCTCTCACAGCCTCAGCAGAGAAATATCTTCGCTGGGAAAGTGGACGCTTTTATCAGCAAAAAGATAAGGCAGGGCCTATGCTAGCCCGCAGACTGACCCCCAAATTCAAAACTAGGACTATACCCAAATTCAAACTGAGCAATGGAACCCTCTCACAGAACCCCCAGAAAATAATGGAAACCTTCCACGACTTCTATCGGACACTGTACTGTTTTAATCCCACTAGGGACAACTCCAAACCCATACAGACCTTTCTAGACACGTTAAATATACCTAAAATTGGTGACAACCATAGGGAAAGAATTCATGCCCCAATAACTGGGGAAGATGTTCTGCTAACCATTAAGAATCTTAAGAATAACTCAGCTCCTGGCCCAGATGGCTTTTCAACGCCATATTATAAACATTTCTCACACACCCTTGCGTCCCATTTAGCATGCTTCTTTAATCAAATTTGAGCCGGTAATCAAATAGATAAGGCCTTGAACTCAGCTTATATCACCATTATTCCCAAGCCAGGACGTTAGTGAGGTCGCTAATTATCGTCCCATCTCTTTAATAAATAATGATCTTAAGATACTCAACAAAATTCTAGCGGATCGCATCTCTCCTTTATTAGCTTGTACATCCACAAGGATCAGGTGGGGTTCATGCCTGGAAGGCAAGGCCCAGACCAGGTCAGAAGGGTGATAGATGTGGTCTCCCTACTTAGGTCTGATTGGGATGGTGGCCCCCACAAAAAGGAATCTTGCTTTCTCTAGATTTAACAAAAGCATTTGATTCAGGCACTTCCTGACCTTTACTCTGCAGAGATGGGGATTTAGTGACTCGTTTTTAAATATTATAGGTTCGCTCTATTCTAACCCAGAGGCCACAATTACATTTCAGGGCTTCTACTCAGCTCTGTATCCTATTGCTAAAGGTACGAGACAGGGCTGTCCTCTCTCCCCCTTGATATTTGCCCTCATTATCGAGACATTGGCAATTGCAATTAGAGAACACCGGACATACATGGAGTGCGTTGCAGGCCCCTAATCCATAAATGTGAGCATAGGCTGCCCTACCTAGGCATATACTTAACTACCTCAGCAACTATATGCCGCTATCACCCACCGCTACTTCGTAATCTGTAGGAAGACTTAGCCCTGTGGGTAAATTTGAACCTTTCTTGGCTAGGGAAGGTTGCAGTAATCAAAATGACCCTCTTATCACGCATCCTATATCTCTTTAGGTTCCTACCCATTCCCATTAACAAACAGTTAAGATCCTTTCAAGCTAAAATTATTAGGTTTATCTGGGGAGCCAGGGGACACAGAATCTCGAAGGGAACACTCTTCAGGTGCAGGGATCAAGGTGGAGTAGGACTTCCCAACCTGTGACGCTACTATAAGGCGGCACAGTTAACTCAATTGTCAGCGGTCTACTCCAAAATTTCTCACCCCGACTGGGTACACATGGAGAGACAAGCGGTCCCCAAATTTACACTGGACTTCCTATTATGGACCCCCTCTAAATCGAGACCGGCTGTAATGGCGCCCACCCTCTCCCACTACCTCAACCAATGGGATTCCCTTAAAAATGACCAGAACCTGATCTCTTCTTGGCGCCCCCTATCCCACATATTGTGCAACCCACTGTTCCCTCCTGGCCAAAACATAAAAGCTTTTCAGTGGTGGCTTGACAAAGAACTCTACAGAATAGGGCATTTTGCCAACTCTATGGGACCCCTTTTTTGAGCGTGTTGTGTGAGTAAGCTAGATATGCATGACTCTGAGAGATTCCGGCTACTCCAAATAACTCACTTCATTAACTCTATATGGGTGTCAAAACCCAATGCGCTAACTATGTCGGCATACGAATCTTGGTGTGGACAAGCCATGGAGCAGAGGGGAGGCATTTTGATTGTATATCAGTCTCTCATCTCATCTGATGTTAAGACAACATATATGAAGGAATGGGTGGTGGATTTGGGGCATGCATGGTCTCCCTCTGAATGGGGAGGGCTTTTACTCAGAAGTATAAAGGCATCATTACTACTACACTAATAGAAGCTAATCTGAAAGTGAACTATACGGTGGTATCTTGTTCCCTTAAAACTAGCTAAAATATACCCCTCAGCTTCCCCGATTTGCTTCCGCAACTGTGGAATGATTGGCTCAATGTACCGCATATGGTGGGAGTGCCCCAGACTAAGGGGACTTTGGAACAGAGTGTTTCAGCTGATTAGGAAAATTACGAGCCTGCCCATTCAGAAAAACCCTCAGCGCGCCCTGCTCGGCTTCCTGATTCCTAACATTCCTAAATCATCTCAGCAGTTCATCAGATTCATCTTGATGAGGACTAAGATCTCGATAGCAAAAGCTCGGAAGCGAGTGTCAGTCTCCTTCACTTTAGTTAAGAAAAAAATCTCATGGATTATGACCAAGAAAAAAATCAGTATTCTGCTAGACACCACGGAAAAACACAACATTATATGGGAATCTTGGCTCAAGTATATACTGGGTGGAAAGATCCTAATTCTCACCTGAGAGATAAAAGACGCCTCCGGACTAGGATCGGTCTCTAAGTATATCTATCCCTCTCCTCGCATTCTCCTTTCTACTCTTTCCTTTCCCTCTCTCCTATCCTGTATTCTACTTTTGGGGGTAAAAGTCGTTCCATAGATACAGTAGCTTAAATACCCTATTTCTTTTCTGTTTTCCCTTTATATATTTATCAAAGATGGATGATTGATATAGCGGTCTTTCCTAAATATTGATACTCCGAAGAATACTCACCCCAATAGCTATATCTACATATGTTAATACCCTGACCAGTGTGGATGGACCGACCTCCCTCTCCCCAGCACAGCTTGAGCCTGTTTGGGGTGCCGAGTGAGAGGATCTAACTGGCTTCCAAGTTCCGCCTCTTGGTAGATTTTTTGGTGGATCAACTATTCCGTGAGGGGAATCACAACAGGGAAACTGCCAACCAACATGTATGATAGGAATACTGTATAATTATTGTCCACTGCTATACTACTGTATCACTTACACTTATACTCTACCTGTAAAACCCTTCTTCTTGTTCAATAAAAAAATCTATTGACAGTAAAAACATTGCCCTTTCTGCATTCTGCATATTTGGATCTTCCATAAGCTTCTCTCTCCTGTTTGGGAGTACTCCCATTACATGAAAGCAGCATCTTCACAGAAATCTGGCCAAATGATAAAGGAGATGGTTGATCAAGATTCAGGACATTAGGAAAAGTATGGCTTTTAAAAAAAAAATAATAATACTGACCTAGATGGCTGCAGCACCAATCCCAGCTGCAGGTGTCCCCAACACCTCTAAGACCGAGATCCGATTTATCAAAAGCCTGCAGAGAGCCAGTGACTGTCAGTCTCCCCTCCAGCACTCACTGGGCTGTGCAGGGGGTGAGAGCCATTGGCTCAGGCTCTCAGTGGCTCGCTGAGAGGCTGAGCCAGCTGCGAATCCAGGCTTCTGGGCGGATCTCGACCATATGTTTGGGATCATTTAAAGCCTGGATCGGGTCTGTGATGTTAGCTGACAGCAGTCTTTAGCAGAGTGAGCTGTACTCTTGTGATCCATAGGAGAAGTACAGCAGCCCAAAAACTCCTTAAATGATAGGAGATCTGGAGCCTCTTATATATGTGTTTGCCTTCTTTTTACAGCACAATAAAAAAAAAAAACAACATTCACAAAAGAAAAAAAAAACTATAGCAAACATAAAAAAACTATATCCTGAAACCCTGTTCATATGTCATAACTAGAGTTGATCGAACCTCTGGAAGTTTGGGTTCGGCAGGTTCGGGTGAACTTAGGGAAAAAGTCCAGGTTCGGGACCGAACTTGACCCGAACTTTATCCCGGACCTCGAACCGCATTGAAATCAATGGGGACCCGAACTTTTAGGCACAAAAATGTCTGTAACAAAGTCCTGGCAAGTCCTAGAGGTCTGCAAAAGGAAGGAAAATGGGGGTAAGAGTCGGACAAGTGCCCTACAAAGAAATGGGGATAGAGAAATAACTTAAAATAATTTTTAAGCTAAAATCACATAAAAAATAAAAAATGGAGGTGGATGTGGAGTTGGAGGTTGAGGAGACGGTGGAAGTGGCGGTGGAGGAGGAAGAGGTAGCCAACACAGTTTTTTTTATTTTTGTGCAAGAAATGCACCTCTGGCCGCAAATGTAGTTTTTAGATTTTTTTTTTTTTTAAACCAGCAATGTAGGCATTTATTTTATTTTTGTGCAAGAAATGCACCGCTGGCCACAAATGTAGTTTTTAGAATTTTTTTTTTTTTAAAACCAGCAATGTAGACATTTTTCTTTATTTTTGTGCAAGAAATGCACCTCTGGCCACAAATATAGTTTTTAGAATATTTTTTTTTTAAACCAGCAATGTAGACATTTTTTTTATTTTTGTGCAAGAAATGCACCTCTGGCCACAAATATAGTTTTTAGAATATTTTTTTAAACCATTAATGAAGATGCACTTTTTAATTTTGTGCAAGAAACAATAATCTGTCCCTTTAAGCAACAGCAGGAACCTCTCCCTATAGAACTAGGAGATGATTTTAGAACAATAATCTGTCCCTCTAAGCAGTAGACTCTACCTAGTTCAGTCAGATCGTTCTGTGCAGCAGGATGAGGTCTGCAATCTGTCCCTCAAAGCAGCAGTACTAGTAGTAATCTCTACCTAGTCCACAATTAGATCGTTCAGTAATGCAGGATGAGATGTCATATAATATCTGCAATCTGTCCCTCACAGAGCCAGCAGCATCCTCTCCCTAAACTAGCCTGAGAGCATATGACATGCAGCACGGTGACTCCACCCCCATATAGAGGCTGGGTCACATGATGCACTGGCCAATCACAGCCATGCCATTAGTTCCTATAGAACTTGGAGATGATTTTAGAACAATATTCTGTCCCTTAAAGCAACAGCTGGAACCTTTCCCTATAGAACTTGGAGATGATTTTAGAACAATATTCTGTCCCTTAAAGCAACAGCTGGAACCTTTCCCTATAGAACTTGGAAATGATTTTAGAAAAAGATTCTGTCCCTTAAAGCAACAGCTGGAACCTTTCCCTATAGAACTTGGAAATTATTTTAGAACAATATTCTGTCCCTTAAAGCAACAGCTGGAACCTTTCCCTATAGAACTTGGAGATGATTTTAGAACAATATTCTGTCCCTTAAAGCAACAGCTGGAAACTTTCCCTATAGAACTTGGAGATGATTTTAGAACAATAATCTGTCCCTTAAAGCAATAGCTGGATCCTTTCCATATAGAACTTGGAAATTTTTTTAGAACAATAATCTGTCCCTCTAAGCAGTAGACTCTACCTAGTTCAGTCAGATCGTTCTGTGCAGCAGGATGAGGTCTGCAATCTGTCCCTCAAAGCAGCAGTACTAGTAGTAATCTCTACCTAGTCCACAATCAGATCGTTCAGTAATGCAGGATGAGATGTCATATAATATCTGCAATCTGTCCCTCACAGAGCCAGCGGCATCCTCTCCCTAAACTAGCCTGAGAGCATATGACATGCAGCACAGTGACTCCAGCCCCATATAGAGGCTGGGTCACATGATGCACTGGCCAATCACAGCCATGCCATTAGTAGGCCCAGATAATGCACACCTACCCTTCCTCTTATTCCCTCCCTCCATCATAATCACCCATTTATGCCCATGATGATTCAGTGAATTTATAACCACTATTCCATATTACTGTAAATAAATATCTTGTTATCTTGTGTATCCTTAAATAATCATCTCATCCATTTACCCCACACCATGATAAAGGAGATAGTGATATATATATATATATATATATGGCATCCCAGTCTTAGTCCTTTGGGTTCAATATTGAGTTGGCCCACCCTTTGCAACTATAACAGCTTCAACTCTTCTGGGAAGGCTGTCCACAAGGTTTAGGAGTGTGTCTATGGGGAATGTTTGACCATTCGTCTCTTCAGTGCCTGACCCCACAAATGTGCTTCTGAAGGAATTTTCAAACATTCCTATAGACACACTCCTAAACCTTGCGAACAGCCTTCCCAGAAGAGTTGAAGCTGTTATAGCTGCAAAGGGAGGGCCAACTCAATATTGAACCCAAAGGACTAAGAATGGGATGCCATTAAAGTGTAAAGGCAGGCATCCCAATACGTTTAGTAATATAGTGTGTGTTCAATGCTGTCTGTGCCTCCTCTAGGGAGATTCACCCTCTCTGTTTATTTTGTTACTGTTGTCATCAGGACTGAGTGTTATGAAAAATCAAAAATTTTATCTTGTCACTGGAATGGGAACATAGTGAAAATGTTCCAATGGGGACACTTGTTCCTATGAACAGTGGCAACAAAGAGGTAACTTTCCATACTGTTGTGTCTATAGTTCAAGAAGTAAAAGGAATCACTGTGGTACAGATGGCAAAACCTTTCCCTACTCTTTCCCAAATGCAAAAAAAAAATGTTTTGGCTTTAGAAATACTTTAAGTAAAGAGTGGAGTCAGTATACAATTGTAGGTCGCTTTGAGAGATTCATAAACAAAATGCAAAACAGATTTAATACAAACTCTGAGTTAAGCCCATAAAGTAGTAATAAATTTGCTGTTTTCATAGTTACACACCTGTGCCTTTTGTTTTTGGGTGTACAGTTTGGCAGGGAAAATAAAGGGAGATTTATCAATTCTTCTGCACAGTAAGGCAGTACAGAGCAGAAGTGGTGAGATAGATGTATTTGTAGATTACTGCTTGATTCATAAATTCCTTCTTCAGCTACTTAGATCTTTTAATTGGAAAACTGTCATAAGTTTAGTGGTAAATCTATTGCAGGTCTTCGCAAAATGCCTGCAATTGACTGTCTGGGATTACAGGTGCAGGGGTTAAAATTACATACAGCATTGTCAGAAATCCTTTGCTAAATCATAGTCTAATTTTACTAATTATTTTGTCAGTAACTTGCTTAATAAATCTTGCCCAATAGCTTATAATGGGCATGCTTTGCCAACATTCCAGACACAGTACTGTACTGCATAAAGACCAGTTCAGATTTAACCAATATCTACAAGCTCATGAGCCATTGCAAGCATACTGTAGGTATGATATAATATAAGGTATTAAGATATCACTAGAAGTTGGGTCACCACTAGAGTTGAGCGAACACCTGGACGTTCGGGTTCTGCTGGTCCGTCCGAACTTCGGGACAAAATCCGGGTCCGGGTCCGGACGGAACCCGAACGCTCGCACGGACAACGAACCCCATTGAAATCAATGGGGACCCGAACTTTTAGGCACAAAAATGGCTGTAGGAAAGTCCTGGAAAGCCCCAGAGGGCTGCAAAAGGAAGTAAAATGGGGGTAAGGGTAGGGCAAGTGCTCTACAAAAAAATGGGGACAGGGAAATAACTTTAAATATTTTTAAAAAAATAAAAACAAAAAATGCAAAAATGGAGGTGAATGTGGATCATCTTCAAACTGTGTCTGAAAAGTATTAATTAACGGTAGAAGCCATATAACTGTTCTAAAATCATCTTCAAACTAGGGCAAGTGCCCTACAAAAAAATGGGGATAGG
>BLSH010537842.1:752328-770856 GCA_018402905.1 Glandirana rugosa | reverse complement strand
AAATTTAGTTTGAATTATCATGATATAAAATAATGGATGTGGGAGTCTTTTGGTGGGCGTGATTTTTTTTTGTTGGGGGGGGGGGCAGCATTTCATTCTTGTACCCAAGGAGCACAATGCCTTGGGCCAGCCCTGCCTGGAGGGCTTGTGCTTAGGGTGAGGAGAATCTTCTTAGGAGGGCATAGATGTTTACTGAGAGAAAGGGTATGGGAGGAGGGAGATATGTGCCCAGAGAATAAGGAAGAGGAAGTTTTGTGCTGTGTGGATTTTTGCTTGTAAGGAGGTAGAGTTGTGCTTGGGAGAGGGTGAGAACAAGGGTATACAGTATTTGTTATGTAGGGTGCTATTTTAATCCCCTATGGGTTCCCAAAAGCATCTCAGCTCTTTCACAACTCTGGGAATATCCCTGGGCAGAAACTAGCAAACAGAAGGAGAAATAACCTATTTTTCTAGGTAGATACTTTTAGCTTATAGTATGTGTCTGTCTGTCTGTCTGTGTATGTGCGGAAATGCTAATATGTTATCATAAGTGATCAGTCAGACAGAAATAAAAAGACAAACACATTGCAGATATACGTGCTTCAAATAAATTATAATGAACTTGTCACAAACCTGGGAAATTCAAACTGAGCATATGATGAAATTATGCCTAAACTGAGTTTATTCTCGCTTCACATGTCAAAACAATCAGTGGATCCTGGATCCAGAAATATAGGCAGATGAAATTATATATATATATATATATATATATATATATATATATATATATAAAAATCTTTATTTTTACTTTAAATTTGAGCTAGGGTGGCATTGCTAGTAGGCAGGTTTTTATTGCACATATAACTTTGTGGAGTGGATTTACTAAACGAATAAAGGCTGTGCACTTTGGAAGTGCAGCTGCACTTATTTTCTCTGGATCTCAGTAATTGTGGTGAAGCTCTGCTTGTTTCCATCATCCAATTATGTGCTAGCAAAAATGCTGTTTTTTTACATTTGCTTGCACCTGATTGGGTATTCTTAACAAACTGAAAATTCACTGTATTCAGTAATCTCTGGGGAAAATGACTGCAACATACAACCTATACAATACACTAAGTTTAATCATAGAAAATTTAGCTTCTTATGCACACCTATGCGTTTCATAGGCTGTAGGCTATGGGACCTTCTTCCTCAGGAGGTCAAACATCAGAGTTTAGAATCAATTTATTTACATAAAACAATGAATGCCTGCCTTGTACAAAATACAGAATCAATACAAAAATAACACCATTGTAACATTGATGTGTGGAAGTACTCACTCAACTCAGGAAAGGAAGCCGAGCATGGACCACACCAGGGAATCCCCCCAAGTGAGCACAGAGGCCACAGAGGAGAAACAACTGAGTCGGGGGAATTGGCGAAAACAGCAGACAGCAAGGTTTGTTTAAAGCGTAACTCAACTTTTGTTGAGAAAAAAAACATTCCCCTCTGGGTGATCTCTGTACATTGCAAGGATTATAACCTTTGTTGCAGATTCCTACCTTTTCTTATTCTGAAGAAATCCCTCTATGTTTGTCTGTGCTCTGGTCCTGAGTGGGTCTAATGGGAGTGGTTTCATAATTATCAATCAGATGTGCAGCTGGAGATCACTAATTAGGAAACCTACTGGGCCTGCATCCCTTTAGACATGTTCTTATTAAAAGTATCTCTCCAAAAATGAAATTTTTGTTGCAGGGGATGCCAGAAATCAGACTTCTGGGAAAACTGTTGAGCCAATTACACAAGCAGGAAATTATGTTTCTGGGGAGTGGCCAGTGCACTGCAGCTGCAGGCACCATTCAGATACCGTTTTTTTCCAGCAGGCGATTCCCTGCAAGATAAAAGTGATCTTAGCGGCGGATTCGCCGCAAGATCACTTTTATCAGCGGCGGGAGAGGTGCCCCCCCTCCCGCCGCTTTCCGGTCATCTCCGCCGCTTACCGGACCCGCCGGCAGCAGCGGAGATGATCCGATCCTCTCCCCCCAGTGTCTGTGAGCTGACTGAGCGGCTGAAGCCGCTCACTCGGCTCCATAACACGGCCGGCGGAAATGACGTCAGAAATGACGTCCGCCCAACGGTCTAAAGGGCCCGATTTTTTTTTTCTTCTGTCACTTTTTTCAGATTTTTTTTTTGGGGATTTTAGTGTAAATATGAGATCTGAGGACTTTTTGACCCCGGATCTCATATTTAAGAGGACCTGTCATGCTTTTTTCTATTACAAGGAATGTTTACATTTCTTGTAATAGGAATAAAAGTGATCAATTTTTTTTTTTAAAAGAACAGTGTAAAAATAAAAAGTAAAAAGCAAAATAAATAATTAAAAAAAAAAAAATTTAAAGCGCTCCGTCCCGCCGAGCTCGCGCGCAGAAGCAAATGCATAAGTAAGTCCCGCCCGCATATGAAAACGGTGTTCAAACCACACATGTGAGGTATCGCCGCGATCGTTAGAGCGAGAGCAACAATTATAGCTCTAGACCTCCTCTGTAACGCAAAACTGCTAACCTGTAGAATTTTTTAAATGTCGCCAATGGAGATTTTTAATTTGCGAAATTTATCGCCGTTCCGCGAGCGGACGCAATTTTGAAGCATGACATGTTGGGTATCATTTTACTCGACGTAACATTATCTTTCACAATATGGAAAAAAATTGGCCTAACTTTACGGTTTTCTTATTTTTTAACTAAAAAAACAGAATTTATTAAAAAAAAAGCACGCTTGTAAGACCGCTGCGCAAATACGGTGTGACATAAATTTTTTCAATGACCGCCATTTTATTCTCTAGGGTGTTAGGAAAAAAAATATATAATGTTTGGGGGTTCTAAGTAATTTTATAGCAAAAAAAACTGTTTTTAACTGGTAAACACCAAACCCAAAAAACAGGCTCGGTATTGAAGTGGTTAAATGAACTCATGATTATAGGTTAGAAGATGGATCCATTATGTACACAAATCTATAACGTGAAAATGCATGCTAGAATTGTTACATGAAAAAATCATCTGACTGTACCACAAAGGTATAAAGGGTCATTCATAAAATGCAGGCTGTGGTGTTCTTTGGAGTGTTCTCTGCATAAAGCTGCAAAGGACACTCCATAATCATGTGACTATTTTCCTCCTCCTCCTTTTTATCCTATTCTTTAAAGTGAAAGGTGCTTTATTTGCTTATGAGTCCTGAAGCAAGAAAAGTGTAATGCATATTTGTAAAGCACAGAGATGTTTATTTCATTTTAAATAAAAAAGGGCTATATTGCTAGGTAAAACTATACAGCTGCCTTATAAATCATCCCCTACATCTTAGTAAAAATGTTGATTTTTTTTCTATGCATTTAGTCAATAGTGAGTCTTTAGAAACACTTCGGCTGGTAAATCTGATTTTCATTCTTGCCACTGTCCTACCACTCCCTGCACTTCATGGCATAATGTCTTTTCAATTCAACAGTACAGATTTCTTTTCTAGTGACAATAGTACGCCGCTGCATCTAGCAGGCTTAGGGCTCATTTACAGCCTTGCATTTTTCTTCTTTTTGTTATCCTTCATCTCTGCGAAAGATCTCCTTGCTTGAAATTGCACCAAAGATGCAGAAAGCACTACAATAACCTTCATAAATGAAAATTGTGTCTAGAATTCATGATCCAGTATATGACTAACCAAACACAATACTCTCATATAATCTTTACCATTTTAATGTTGATTTAGAAGATATTTTTAATCTTTTTACACCTACAGCTTTCAGGAAAATAAAACCGGATCCTATCCTATGAAGGTTCTTGTTCAGGTACTTCTATGTAATGGGAAGACACCGCTCTGCTTTTTTCTTCCAGCTGCTCTCCAGCATTATCCCCCTGTCCATAGCTGGCACAATCAGAACTGTCACCCTGAGCAAACAATAACAGGTGTGCAGTGCTTCAACAGAGAATGAGTATGAGATCCAAAAGGTAGTCCCAAATCCACCTGGCGGGTGCACAGACCAAGACGTTCATCAAACATCCAAATCATGAATATGTACAGAAGATCGGCACTCCAAAACTCCAATGCAGTACATTTATTGATATGTGCAGAGATAATACATGAACAGCAGACACGTTTCGGCGGAACAAACCACCTTGTTCACAGCCCTGAGCAATTACATGCAGCCAGTACTTACAGTGTATTTCAACTCTTGCAGTCAAATTTGAGAAAACTCCACTATACACTATATTGTAAAAAGTATTGGGAGGTCTGCCTTTACACACACATGAACTTTAATGGCATCCCAGTCTTAGTCTATAGGGTTCAATAGTGAGTTAGCCCACCCTTTGCAGCTATAACAGCTTCAACTCTTCTGAGAAGGCTGTCCACAAGGTTTAGGAGTGTGTCTATGGGAATGATCGATGATTATTCCAGAAGTGCATTTGTGAGGTCAGGAATTGATGTTGGACGAGAAGGCCTGGCTCACAGTCTCAGCTCTAATTCATCTCAAAGGAGTTCTTTCAGGTTGAGGTCAGAACTCTGTGCAGGCCAGTCAAGTTCCTCCACCCCAAGCTCACTCATTCATTTCTCTACGGACCTTACTTTGCGCACTGGTCCAAATAATTTGGTGGAAGGGGGATTATGTTGTGGGGTTGTTTTTCAGTGGTTGGGCTTGGCCCCTTAGTTCCAGTGAAGGGAACTCTTAAGGCATTAACATACCAAGACGTTTCGAACAATTTCATGCTCCCAACTTTGTGAGAACAGTTTGGGAATGCCCCTTTCTGTTCCAACATGACTGCACACCAGTGCAAAAAGCAAGGTCCATAAAGACATGGATGAGCGAGTTTGGGGTGGAGGAACTTGACTGGCATGACCTCAACCCGATAGAACACTTTTGGAATAAATTAGAGCGTTGCCTGTGACCCAGGCCTTCTTGTCCAACATCAGTGACCTCACAAATGCGCTTCTGGAAGAACATTCCCATAGACACTCCGAAACCTTGTGGACAGCCTTCCCAGAAGAGTTGAAGCTGTTATAGCTGCAAAGGGTGGGCCAACTCAATACTGAACCCTATGGACTAAGACTGGGATGCCATTAAAGTTCATGTGCGTGTAAAGAAAGGTGTCCCAATACTTTTGACAATATAGTGTATGTTTGTTATGCGTTCCCATTCATACAGCATGCCTTAGAAAAAATATAATATTTCTTACCTTTTAGATGTTTCTCAGAAAGAGGTGTCATGGATGACTGCAAGGATTTGCAAACATTGTTAGAGTTAAGCCTGGTACACACGGAGTTTTTCTTTTCATTCAATCCAGCGGGCTGAATGGAAGAAAAAAACGGAGATGTTGCCGTACTAACTAAGCAATGTTAGTGCAGAGATTTCCCCCCACTATGCATTTGCGTTCTCAATAGTAGAAGAGCAAATAGTGTCACCAGCACACCAGGATCTTCAAATGAGTCCAACCTTTAATGAAATGATCCCATCATTACAGCAAAGACCGACGTTTCGGAGCCGCACAGGACCCCTTCATCAGGCATGTGATCGTCACATGCCTGATGAAGGGATCCTGTCGCGCTCTTTGCTGTAACGATGTGATCATTTCATTAAAGATTGGACTTATTTGAAGATGCTGGTGACACTATTTACTTTGATGACATGCGGTTCCAGCCGTTGGTTACTTCAGCACCCGCACTAAAATTAAGCCATCTGTAAAGCAGGTACGTGTGCGTTGGGAATTTTACAACTGCACACAATAGTAGAAGGACATGCTGCTCTAGGTGAGATGAAACAACTTAATAGGCTCCACAAATGGATGCCAACTCCGGCAAAAGAAATAGCTGCACACCATGGCAAATCCTTGCACAGTTTATTGTATAATCTTCATGTGCAGATAACTCAACCAGGGCACAGAAAAGCTGCTGCTAGTTGACATGTTTCACACACGGATGATTAAACACAAAGTTTGTGTGAAACAAGCCAACATGGGCAGCACAGTGGTGTAATGTATAGCACTTTCGCCTGGCAGCAAAAGGGTCGCTGGTTCTAATCCCAACCACGACCCTACCTGCCTGGAGTTTGCATGCTCTCCCTGCGCCTGCGTGGGTTTTCTCCCTGTACTCCGGTTTCCTCCCACACTCCAAAGACATGCTGGTAGGTAAATTAGATCCTATCTAAAATTGGCCCTAGTATATGGATGAATGTGAGATAGGTACCTTAGATTGTAAGCTCCTTGAGGGTGGGAACTGATGTAAATTTACAATATATATGTAAAGTGCTGGGTAAATTGACAGCGCTATATAAGTACCTGAAATAATAAACTAGTAGCAGCTTTCCTGTGTCCTGGTTGTGTTATCTGCACATGAAGATTATACAATAAATGGTGCAAAGACTTGTCACAGTGTGTAACCATTTCTTTTTGGATTGTGTGATATTGTGCTCTGACAGAGGGGCTGCCCCCCTCCCCCACCAGCACACACTGATCAGCACTGGCAGCCATTGGCTGCAAGCACTGATTGGATGCTGGTGTTCCAGCATGCCTGTTAGATAAAAGTCAGTTGTTAGACCAGCTTCTGACAAACAGGCTGCTGTACACATGGGCCGAATATCATCCGGTTTCTGTTAAACTGTGATATTTGGACCGGGTGTACCAGCTTTAAAGTTGGCCATAGATGGATCAGCTTTTTTTTTTTTCTGATAAAAGCATAGAGTAGATTTCCCCATTCACACAATCGAGGTGGATGGAAGAATCCTCTCCACTGGGACATTGCATTTTGACAGTAGCACTAGTAAGGATACACTGATCAGTGCTGCAATCAATTGGCTGCATGCACTGATTGAATAAAACAATTCTAACATTCCCATTCAAGAGAAGCTTGAAGAAGATCGACTTCTCTCAAACTGGAACAGCCATAGATAAATCAAAATTCAGATGGTCCTTTTTGACTACCGATCCATCTTTGGCCATCTTAAGCCTGTCCCAAGTCTTTCATCATTAACATTCAATGCAGCATGTCCAACCTCTACACTTTTAACCCTTTGTTAGGACAGTGTTCAAATCTAGTTACAATTGATAATGAAAATCTTCATGCACAGTACAGACAAGAAAAGTAATGGCAAACGCAACTGACCAGCTTAACTCTTAAACAAAAAAAACTACCTAGGATGTTTCTCTTGCTGGAGGGTCCACAATGGAGCATCTAAAAAGGTAAGCTGCAATTTTTATTTTTTTAAATTTATTTTAATATGCTATGTAAATTATGACATATAACAAATATAATGTATAAGGTATTATCCCAATTTGGCTGCAAAAGTGTAAATACACTTGGAGTGTATACAACTGTAAAGAGACTGGAGGAGATCCCCACTACTGAGATGCAACAGAAGAAGGAAAAAGGTCAAAAGGAGTATATTAGGGAAAATTGTTATCATACTTACCGTAATTTTCCTTTCCTGGAGGCTCATCATGTCAGCCAACGTATGGGTCAGGTCCTCCCCTCTGACCCCCATAGGACCCCCATAGGACAACCCACTAAATGAATAAAAGGAGGGCCTCCCTATACCCCTACGTTCCTTTTTTGTCCTCGCTCCGGAGACAACACCACTAGGATCCTACTATGAAGTGATAAGTATTGAAGATTCCTACCTCTCTCTTCCTACTTGGTTTATCCTCGCCAGGTGGAAGGCTCCTGGATGGAGATAAACCCTCTCCTGTAGGAGCATCCAGGTGCCCGGGCAAGTCCATGTAGTCTAAACGGTATGTTAGATCCGTTATTAGCAGGGCATGGCGTGGTCATTCTGCCTGACTTTACCTTTTTTTGCTTGTAATGCATCTTCCTTTGTTCAGTGATGTTTCTCTAGATTGTACAGATCCCAATAGGGCAGCTGGGATGTCTGAGTTCCACGGCAGCTTGCGGTGGAATGTGGGCACATGGCTGGCTGCATGTTGGCTATTGGGGTGGGGAAATGGCCTTGCACTGTGCAGTTCTTGTTCGGCTTTCCTTTAGGTTGTCAAAACCATGTAGTGTGAGATCAATTTGTGTGCAATCAGGCACACCCTTGCACTGCATGGTGGAAGGTGGATCTGGGAGAGGTCGGAGAGTTGTGTAGTGTATGGCCAACCTCACTCTACTTTTGAAAAAAAAAAAAATTCTGTAGTAGCTATAGGTAAGCTATGTACTTTGCTGAATAGTATTGTGATCCTGCTTTCTGTCTTGAGCAAGCTTTTTTATACTTGTCCTGCTTCTGGCATAGTTGAGTTTGTTTCAATAAGCACCCGGTACTAATGTCAAGTCTGGGAATCTGCTGTCAGCCACCCTTTAGCTATGGTTAACCCCTTAGAGGGTTATTGCCAAACAAGCTAAATCCTATTGCATTAACCTCCCTTTAGCAGTGGTTAACCCCTTAGAGGATTATTGCCAAACAAGCTAATTCATATTGCATAAAATTTTGTTTTGAACTGATTTATTAATCTGCAGGGCTATCATTTGAAGAAGATGAGTAACTTTTGATACATTAAATTGCCAAATGACTCTTGCTTAGTATCCTGTTTATCAGACATAAGTGAGGTCAAGAGGTCCATGGGCAGTAAGACTATGTATGGTTACCTTGTCTTTCTGCCAGATTTCTGCAAAGTCATTTGCTTATCTTGCTAAGCCATAAGCATCAACTCTTTCTGGTAGCCAGTCATTGCTAAGGAGGTAAGGGGCAATGTTCTAGTAAGTTCTTTCAAGTGTTGAAAAATTAACTATGGGCCTTTACCATTTAGTCCCTCCAGTTGGCAAGCATCAAGCATGACCTTAAGCTGGTCCTGTGCCACTCATGCCTTGGCAGGCAAAACACTCTATGCATCTTGAGGACACCTATATATCTTGGGCTATGTTTCCACTGGTGTGATTCCAAACTCGCATCAAAGTGGTGCAGGCACCTTTTCAAAGTCGCAGATTTTCAAAGTTGCATAGATGGGAGCGGGTGCCATTGAGATCAATGGATTGTGACTTGTCATGCGACTTTGTGTCAAAAGTTGCATGACAAGTCACACTAGTGGAAACGGAGCCTAAAGGGGTTGTTTTCACTCACACCATGGGAAAATCAACTCTCTCCAGACTCTTCTAAGAGAGGATACACATGAATGTGATGTATGAAGCCTTTTGGTTCAAACAGACAAGGATAAGGATGGCAACACTTATCCTTTTATTCATTTAGTGGGTTGTCCTATGGGGGTCAGAGGGAGGACCTGACCCATACGTAGGCTGACATGATGAGCTCCAGGAAATATATATATTTTTTAAAATAGCAATGTTAAAAGATAAATAATGCTTTGGTAAATGGAAGTCTTCCAATAGTGTTTTATATCTTAAAAACCCAACCATTCATTTAGAAAAATAAAGAAATTAATATCCCAGAAGTAGATACATTAAAAAATGCAGCTTTTTCTGCAATATTCACCTCCTCTGTGATGCTGTCTCTTAAAAACTCTGCTCCCCAGCATATTCAACACACTCTCCAAGATCACAGGCATCACAATGCTCCCCACACCAGCCCTAGGCCTCTTGAATCTCGAGATCAAAAAAAAATACCTGCTAGATTACATAAAATTACCACGCGTGTCCTCTTAGCGGCCAGACAAAACATCACGAGACAATGGAAAGACACAGGGGCACCCCAGACCTCACAGGTAATCAAGCAAGTACAGGAACATCATTCATACGAAATGACTTTAGCCCTTGATAGGGACTCCTACAACAAACTGTACAGTCTTTGGCAGCCCTGGGTGGAGTGGTATAATAAAGCAACACAAAAATGCTAAACGCAGCTTTGCTGAGACGTGTCTCTCTCCTCTCTCTCCCTATCTATCCTTCTCTCCCTCACTTCCCTTTTCTTCTTCCTATTCTCTTCATCCTATGTATTTCCTTTGTTAAACTACTAATCCTACTTCACACGATCCAGAAAGGTTTTAACTTGTAAGATAAGCTTACAGCTGATGAAAATTGTGGAGTGCACCCTGTGTAGACAGACCCCCCTCGAGCAACACCTAAATTATGTTGGGAACCACACAAGTCTCCCAAACATGGGGGGGGATTGGCACCACTTCACCAGGACACAGCATGTTCCCATAGGGGTGTCGGTGGAGTGGGGGTCGAGCACCACCCCCCAAATTATACCATACACAAATGGTCAAGCAGAAGCGAGGTGGGCCTGATCGCGCAGATGCACCTAGGTACAATAAGAATGTTTAGCTATACTATGCTTCAAAAATTGTTCAACTGCCAGTCCAAGTATAGGATTGACAACAGAGTATAAAGGATGAAATAAGACCTTTCTGTTTGTACACGTTTGATATTGACATGTATAACTGTTCAGTTGTTATCACCTACTTACAACCTTAATAAAAATTATTGAAAGATAAAAACTCTGCTCCATCATGCTGCTGCCACTCTTCAGGGTTGAATTAAGCCCCGCATCATTCAGCCTGCTTCCTGTGAGCTTCAGTCTTCATTCATAGACATACTTTCTGGGGGGGGGGGGGGGATTGTAATCGTGCTAAATAAACATATATATATATCATATATGTTGTTGCACTAACATAGTGAAAATAAATTGCTAAAAAAGAAAAAGTCCATATCAAAATGAAATCTGGCAAAGGTAAATAAAGTGTATCAAATAGTCCAAATCCAATATGTGTATTGAGGAAACCGCCACTGTTATTGTGCGGAGGTCGTGCTATTTCATAAATGCAGTTCACCACGTGAGCTATCACCATTGTAAGAAATGTACTCTTAGCAGACTGAAATGACCCCACTACAGAGTCTGATTCACCTGTTATAAACACTTCCACCGGGAACATTCAGTTCACACCCATTGGTTCCAATATGTCAGGCTGGCTTTCTCTCCAAGAATAGTAAAGGGAATGGTGACCATATATATAATCGGATATCCACATGTAATCAAAGCAAGAAAAGCCACATTGTGCAAATTGGCTTAAAGCTTTAATGTAAACACATGGTACACATTCTACTCACATGATAAAAATGGGTAAGCACATAAAAAGTCACAATTTCAAGCTTTACAGCAAAGGTTCCAACTCCAAAGAATCATGCCAGTGTCGTGTGTGTGTAGGCTCGGCCCAGCACATTTCTTCCCATAGGACATCATCTGGGGCCCCCATGCTTATTTATAATATATTCAACAAGGGTGGTGACCCCATTCCTAATTATAAAATAAAGCACTGATGGGTGCACCTATGGTTAAAAATGGCTGACATCCATGGGCCAGGCCTTGTTTTGGATTAAAGATGGCCACCCAACAGGAAGTGTTAAAGTTAACATGGCTGCCCGATCAGAAGTGGAGGCAACCAATCCTCATTTTCAAAACAATATGACTGGAGAAACTTCCTGTAAAAATATACATACATAAAATGGAAGTCTAAGCCAAGCCTCACTCTTAAACCTATGATTATACAAGGAGGCTGAACCAACACTCACCAGGTATGGTAATAAAAAAAAAATAAAAAAGGGGTAAAAATAAGAAATCATGCTGGCCTTGGTTCACAATACAAAAGGATATTAAAGAAATACAAAAAAAAAATGTTTTAAATAAATAAATATTAGGAGGACCCAAGAGCGACAGAGGGCTGGGAGGGGTTATGCCAGAACTGGTGTTGGGCTTTAATATCATACCTGTACTTAGGGGGTATACCCAAGATCCTCTAAGACAGGTTATAGATGCTAGCTGAAGGGACCCTTATATCACAAGGCAAGGAGCAATATAAGTAGCTCAGCTCCTCTCTGATGCCAAAAATCTTCCTTCCCCCAGACTGTATTGAATAGAGTTGAGCGAACCCGAACTGTAAAGTTCGGGTCCGTACCGAACTTTGGGGTGTCCGTGACCCGGACCCGAACCTGGACATTTGAAAAAAAGTTTGGGTTCGAGTTCTGGGTTCGGGTATTTGATCACGCAGGTTGAATAGCTGCAGGGCAGCCAATCAACAAGCGTTTCACTGGTTTGCCCTTAGAAGCCATCACAGCCATGCCTACTAATGGCATGGCTGTGATTGGCCAGTGCATCATGTGACCCAGCCTCTTTATAAGCTGGAGTCACTTAGTGCTGCATGTCACATGCTCTCTGGGTAGTGTAGGGAGAGGATGCTGCTGGCGCTGTGAGGGACAGATTGCAGATATAATAACATCTCATCCTGCATTACAGAACGATCTGATTGTGGACTAGGTAGAGATTACTACTACTACTGCTTTTAGAGACGGATTGCAGATCTAATAACAGCTCATCTTGCATTACAGAACGATCTGACTGGACTAGGTAGAGTCTACTGCTTAGAGGTTCAGATTATTGTTCTAAAATCATCTTCTAGTTCTATAGGGTCAGGTTCCTGCTTTTGCTGTAAGGGACAGATTATTGTTCTAAAATCATCGCCTACTCCTATAGGGTCAGGTTCCTGCTGTTGCTGTAAGGGACAGATTATTGTTCTAAAATCATTTTACTTCCTTTTGCAGCCCTCTAGCAATTTCCAGGACTTTTTTACAGTAATTTTTGTGCCGAAAAGTTTGGGTCCCCATTGACTTCAATGGGGTTGGGGGTAAAGTTCCCGAAGTTCGGCCGAACCCATCGAACCCAAACATCCAGGTGTTCGCTCAACTCTAGTATTAAAGCATTAAGACTTCCGGTTCCGGTGCCTCATGAGGGAAGTGTAAGCGCGCACAGCTCCGCTCACACAGGCACAAAACCTGCAATACACACCGGGACTCGGCGCCATACGACCACCGGCCCAGCGAGGGGAAGCCACCGTGCACACTATGGACCGCTTTCTGACCCCCCAGCGATCGGATTCAGTCGCTCCGGGCCGCGCTGAAACTGTAGGCCCGGCTCAAGGGTGTACCAAGATGGCCGCGAGCGCGGAGCTGGCGGCTTCAAGCATGGATACACAGGCCCCGGAGCCCAGGGACGCGGATCGGACAGATGAGTATGCTAAAATTGCTCAGGCTGTAGCTGCAATCCTCCTCCCTAACATATCAAAGACTGTTGACACAGCAGTGCAGGCGGGGATGGCACAGATAAGAAGGGAGCTAGGAGAGCAGGCCCGCAGAATCTCTGCAGTAGAGGCCAGGGTGTCAGACATTGATGATGAACTATACCAGATTTCAGGGACCATGGAAACACATGATAAGGCATTCTCAGCCATGCAAGAGAAGCTCGAAGACTTAGAAAATAGGTCCAGAAGCAGCAACCTCAGGATAATAGGCCTCCCGGAGGACTGTCCTAACAAAGCTCTCGCCCATATCTGCTCCTCACGTATCCCTGAGGCGCTTGGCCTGCCAGCACCCTGCACCGTTGAACGTGCACACAGAATTGGCCCCCCAGATCCTAACCGCAAATCTCCCAGGGCAGTCATAGTAAAGTACTTAAACTATGCGGATAAACTGGAAATCTTACAAGCTTTCAGGAAAAATCGAAACCTGAAAATAGAAGGAGCTAGCTTACTCTTATTTGCAGACTACTCTGCAGAGGTCTCCAAAAAACGTAAAGCCTTTCAGGCGGTTTGCTCGGATCTTCATAAACAAAAAATACGCTTTTCGCTAGCATTCCCAGCAACATTACGAATCCAAACAAATGATGGCAAGCAGCTCTCCTTCCAAACCCCCAGAGAAGCGGAATCCTTCCTCAGATCATTATCAGCCACCCGCACCAACCCCACTACAACACAAGACCTGGCCTTGCAGGGTTCCAGGGAACAAAGGAGCCCCAGAAAAGACCCAGCAAAACGGCTACGCCCCAACAACAACGGGGATACTCATCTGATTCAGGCTTAATGCAATCCAATCATCCTCGCATCAAATGGGTTATAAGGCCGTTAGCCTCTTCCCCTCTGCCCGATTGTCAGCACTCGTGAACTTCACAAGCCGGTTATCACAAGCACACCGATAATAGCTATTGTTCTTAATGCTGAGATCCTTCTTACATGAGTTTACTTGTTCAGATGCCTGTTGAGCGGACCAGCCGCGCATAAGTTTGTTACTCATGAGGAAAAAAGCGAAGTGTAGAAAGAATGTGTTAGTGTTCTATGTACTAATGTTACCTTCTGTTTTTTACAGTCGATATTCAATCTCTTACTCCTACCTTACGAGGACAGAGACTGCCGATGTTCACCCTAGAAAGTTCAAACCATCACCTCTGCTGAACCGTGAGTCCTTCTTGCTTGCCACAGAAACACTATATAAACACCACAATAGAACCCTTTCCGACCTTTTGCATTCATACGGATAGTATCCTGGAATGTAAAGGGACTAAGGTCCCCCTCCAAACGCACCAAGGTTCTCAGACACCTCAAAAGCCTCCGCACTGACGTGGCTCTCCTGCAAGAGACCCACCTCGGAGCGGAGGATTTTCACCGACTGCAAAAGCTATGGGTAGGGAGTGTACATGGATCGCCTGCGGTAGGCAGGAAAGCCGGAGTCATAATCCTCATACATAAAAAACTACAGCCATCCATCTTAGAGGAGAAAAGCGACTCTCTAGGCCGTCTAGTGACTCTACATCTCAGCATCCAGTCGAAAGATATTTTGATTTCAAACATTTACGCCCCCAATTCACCAACACTGCCATTCTTCCAGGAGGCCACGAGATGGTTAATGCATAAGCCACACTTACCTCACCTAGTTGGAGGCGACTTCAACACAGTGTACAACCCTACAGAAGACAGGTCCCCCCACAAGGATCCCCGACCGCACGCTAATCTTTCCAACACTCCATCCCTGTTGGAGCGATTCACATCCGACACCAATTTAATCGATGTATGGCGGCTAGCACATCCCACGGAAAGAGAATACTCATTTTATTCTCCGCCCCACGGGTCGTTCTCAAGAATCGACTACATATTCGCCTCACACTCAGCGTTACACCATGTCAGAGAATCCCACATCCACGACATAGCTATCTCTGATCATAGCCCAATTTCCGTCACCCTGTCAGATCTCACAGCCCCTACTTCTCCAAGGATATGGAGGTTCCCCTCATACTTAGCAGGAGACACACACCTACAAGAGGTACTGCGCACGACGTGGGAAGACTACTCCAAAAATAACAGACCCCACTGCCCAAATCCTAACTTATACTGGGATGCGGGGAAAGCCGTCCTACGCGGCAAAATCATTGCTTACGCGGCCCATTATAAGAAAAACGCCACCAAACGGTATACAGAATCGAGCGAACAGTTGAGATTATCGCAGAGGGCCCTACAACAACACAACACCCCAGAAAACAGAGAAAAATGGCAGTCAGCCAAACAACAATTTGAAACATGGGCAGACCACCTAGACCGAATACAAACCGCACATTGGGATCTTATACTACATAAACAGGGGAACAAAGCGGGGAAACTACTCGCTAGATTGAGCAAAGGCCAACATAAGCCCACCCATATCACACACCTGAAGGACTCCTCAGGTAAACTAACCTCCTGTCCGGAAAAAATTAATGAAATCCTCCTACAGTACTACTCCTCTTTATATGCGCCGGACAACCTAGAATTAGGAACAGCAGACTTATTCCTAAATAACCCGACACTCCCACATATAAAACCTGCACAACTAGAAGCCTTGAATGCGCCTATTAGCGAGGCAGAAATCGAACAGGCCATTAAAAACCTCTCCAACCACAAATCGCCGGGCCCCGATGGCTTAACCGCCGAATTTTACAAACTCACTAGGCCCTACATCTCACAGGAACTAGCTCGGGTTTTCAACAGTCTTTGGCAAGGTGGCCCCTATCTGCCAACCGGCCACCAGGCCTACATAAAATTAATCGGAAAAAAAGGTAAAGATCCCCAGGACCCTGGTTCCTACCGTCCCATCTCTCTACTAAATGTAGATTCAAAACTACTTTCAAAAATAATAGCGTCCCGCTTAGCAAAAATCATGCCCTCACTAATCCACCCTGCACAAGCAGGATTCACTCAAGGTAGAACGGCCACCTCCAATATACGTAAAGTACTAGCAGTTCTGGACTATGCAAAGTTGCACCCAACACAAAATTTAGCCATAATTACCCTCGACGCCGAGAAGGCTTTTGATAATGTGAGCTTCCCCTGGTTATTCCGGGCTCTGGACAAGTTCGGATTCGCGGGCCCATTTATGCACTTTATCAGAAGCCTTTATGCAGCCCCACAGGCACAGGTAGTGGCAGCGGGAATTATATCAAATCCTTTCCCCCTACACAAGGGGACCAGGCAAGGATGCCCCTTGTCCCCACTATTATTCAATATTGCACTAGAACCCCTTTCTCGCTACCTCATCTCCACAAGCCCCCTTCATGGTATCAACATAGGTCATGAGGAGATTCGGATCGCACTGTTCGCAGACGATATATTGATTTTTACCGCAAACCCACTTAAAGACCTCCCAGTTATAATGGATACCTTCAGCCAATTCCGAAAATGTTCTGGTTTGAAGATGAACTTCACCAAGAGCGAAATACTACCCCTCCAACCCAACAACAAGGCTAAGTGGGTCACAAATTCCCCACTCCCTATAGCCCACCAGCACATCACCTACCTAGGCGTTAACATCGGCAGAGACTCTTCCTCAATCTACTCTCTGAATTTCCCCCCACTAATATCGAAAATCCTGACACAACTAGAATCCTGGATGAACCTGCCCCTCACGCTCACGGGGAGATGCTGCCTATTCAAAATGATCAGCTTTGCGAAATTACTTTACCCTATGCAAACTATCCCTATCCTAATTAAACATTCAGACCTCCAAAAACTCGATCGAGGCCTGTCAGCTTTTCTCTGGCAAGGCAAAAAACCTAGAATTGCTCTATCAAAGCTGCGTCTCCCGAGGAGCGAGGGGGGCCTGGGGCTTCCTCATGTTAGACTATACAACCTGTCATGTGTTATGCGCAGTGGTATGGACTGGCTAACTAGAGGATCGAAATTCACAAACTACAACATTGAATCAGCAATGGTTCACCCATATCAGCTGGGATCCCTTTTACACTGCAACCCAAATGCTCTCCCACCTCATCTCAAACACAATCTCTTGGTGAAAGACACCCTTGTGGCTTGGAAAAACACAAGAAGGATACAACGTCTCCCTACCAACCTCTCGCAATTCCTACCAATTAGGGGAAACCCGATGTTCACCCCCTCCACACACCACAAAGCATTCCGCATCTGGGATAACCGAAACCTTACAAAGCTGAGTGACCTATTTGACCCAACAACCGGCTTGCCATTACCAGCTCAGTCCACATTACAGAGGTACAATTTGCCGCCTCATCACAATTTTTATATCCACCAACTCACTACCTTCGTGCGGAAACTTTGCCCAAACCCTCGAACGAGATTCCAAACATCCGCCTTGGACACTATGATACTCAAAAACAGCTTCACGGTTTCCCACATTTACAGAAGCCTTCTCCCGTTTTACTCCAAATCTTTGGAAACCTCCTCTTTAAAAGCTTGGTCAAGGCAACTTGGAATGGATTTACCTCAGGACATAATCCTAAAAGGTCACAATAGAATCCTGAAATTGACAACTAATGAGTCCTGGAGAGAGACACAGCTCAAGATACTACACAGGGCATACATACCCTATTACATCCCACCGTCATCTCCCGGATCCAGAATATGCCCATGGTGCAATATCTCTAACCCGTCGCTCACGCACAGATTCTGGCAATGTCATAAAGTCTCAAACTTCTGGTCACAAGTACAAGCACTAATCACCAAGGTCACCAACCAACCTGTTGACCGCCAACCGACTCTAATGCTGCTTGGCCACCTTCACAACCTTCATTCGGGTCCGGCCCCTCCTGAAACTCCGACGGACACTTGGCTACACATCTGCCTACTAGCAGCCCGCAAGGCAATAATGTCACATTGGACACAAACGCTCCCCCCTGACATCACTGGGGTGCCGAGACATCTTAACACCCTCCTTTACAGGGAGTTACTCAACTTCTGGTCCAACAAACAGGGATCACAAATGCAAATCCACAGAAGATGGAGCTTGTACATCACAACCACCTTCTCTAAACAAGCTCAAGAAGGACTCACCCCCCCACACCTCTATGACCTATATCCGAGGCATCGGCAGCCTCACCCGAAAGACTCTGTCGATGACTCAGCCAGCCAGGCCCTCGACATATTTACGCAGAACTAGGGATAAAAGAGTCAAGTTCAAATTTATAATCATTTCAGTTTAACTAGTTTCTTTCGTTATTTCAAAGTATCTGAGATGACTTAGCGCACCTCTTATTTTGTTTTCAGAGGAACTCTGCAATCCAATAAGCCAAGCATATGCCCAAACCCAACCTACATTTAGAGGTCAAATCTCCCATCCTTTTCCCCTGGAAGCAGACTTTGCCCGCCCGGGGCCCTCCCTACCTTCCTCCCACGGGGGGGATGGGGGGTCACGGGGGGGAGAAAGGTCTCTCTTATCCATCCAGAAATATCTCCGCAATTATACCCTTTTCCTCAGGAGATTTCATAAACAACTACCGAACCTGGCTTGCAGTTTAATCCTCTGAAATGTGTGTGTGTTTCC
>BLSH010537842.1:719359-736229 GCA_018402905.1 Glandirana rugosa | reverse complement strand
TTACTGACGTCTGTACTATGGTCTCTATCAGTCTCTGACGTCTATACTATGTTCTATGTGACACACGTCTTAATAATCCGTTTACTCATAAAACTGGTGTAGTAGGAGAAATACGTACAACAGAATGAGGTTCGACATATCCGAGCTTTCGGATGATGGTTAATTCGTATAATCCACTACACGTAGAGTCATTACTCTTCCCCACACCAAATTACTGTAGTTGTGTGATATAGTCCACACGTATTAATAATCCGTTGAAGGAAAGGAAACCGTTTTACCCAGTTTTCTTCCTGAACTGTCCGAGGCTTTTCAGTTTTTATCACTCTATAGAACGTCTCCCTACGTCGTGAGAATTTTAACGGTTCGAAGACTTCGCACTAGTAGCTTGTTAGTTCGCAAATTTTTGACTTTTCGGAGCCTGTCAAGTCCTTCTTTTGACCCATTTTGCCAAAGGAAAGGAAGTTGCCTAATAATTATGCACACCTGATATAGTGTGTTGATGTCATTAAACCACACCCCTTCTCATTACTGAGATGCACATCACCTAATATGCTTAATTGGTAGTAGGCTTTCGAGCCTATACAGCTTGGAGTAAGACAACATGCATAAAGAGGATGATGTGGTCAAAATACTCATTTGCCTAATAATTCTGCACACAGTGTATCTTGTATCATATCTGCAGTCTCTGACTATCTCTGGTATCATGTCTGCAGTCATTGACCATCTCTTGTATCATGTCTGCAGTCTCTGACCATCTCTTGTATCATGTCTGCAGTCACTAACCATATCTTGTATCATGTCTTCAGTCTCTGACCATCTTCTTTTTCATATCTGCAGTCTCTGACTATCTCTTGTATCATGTCTGCAGTCTCTGACTATCTTTTGTATCTTGGATGCAGTCACTAATCATATCTTGTATCATGTCTGCAATCTCTGACTATCTTTTGTGTCTTGTCTGCAGTCATTGACCATCTCTTTTATCACGTCTGCTCTCACTGATAATATATCGTATCTTGTCTGCAGTCACTGACCATATCTTGTATCATGTCTGCTGTCACTGACCATATCTTGTATCATGCCTGCTGTCACTGACCATATCTTGTATCATGTCTGCAGCCACTGACCATATCTTGTATCATGTTTGCAGTCACTGACCATATCTTGTATCACGTCTGCAGTCACTGACCATATCTTGTATCATGTCTGCTGTCACTAACCATATCTTGTATCATGCCTGCTGTCACTGACCATATCTTGTATCATTTCTGTTGTCAATGACCATATATTTTATCATGTCTGCTGTCACTGACCATATCTTGTATCATGTCTGCTGTCACTGACCATATCTTGTATCATGTCTGCTGTCACTGACCATACTCTGAAGACGTTGCGGAAGTGAAGAAACGCGTCAGTTGGAACGCAGGGTACGTAGGGTCACATCCTGTTGGAACGCAAGTCGACGTTGTCTCAGTAGCGGCGACCACAGGAAAAACATTGCATGTTCATGTGCAGTTGTTGACTGTATTGGCCAATAAGCCCTTTTTTAAAGAGGAGACGTGCGATGAGAGTTTTTCTTCTCCTTCCCCACATTATATATCGGAGCAAGAGAGCAGTCAAGCCATAGAGTGAACCGGTGTAAGGACTTATACCCACGGTCGGGTGACAGACCGCAAGCGTGTATTGACTCCTCCAAGTCGTATGACTGTTAGGGTCAATAGGATCTGGTAAGCAGGTTATCCCTATCTTATATTTTCACAAGGTGAAGGCATGAGCACAAGCACTTTTGGAACATTGATTGGGAAGATTATGCAATAGCACCAAGTCACTTCTTTTTTTGGAATACACGTTATATTGGACTTTTGTTATATACTGGACTGAACACAATGAATATGACATTTTGATATCCACTATTGCACTTTATGAACTGTGTTATATATTTTATATCATCTATCATTTGATATTATATGAGCACAAACAGCACTCAGTCACTCTGAGCACGTAATATGCACTGTATATTGGACTTTATTGCACTTTAATTTCAATTGGATTTGAATAGATGATGTTATAGTACTAATAATTTTAACCTTGTGCACACAAATTAATACTGTACTTTATATTATTGGATTGGGGCACTCAAGATATACCATACCACTAATATCTTGATAATAATACCCAGGAGAGTATAGTGGGAGGATTTCCACATACCTACCACACTACACGTGCGTTGGCAAGCACTGTTACACACTATCCATTTATCCAATCCCTCACCTAGGTGAGGTTATAACAGCAGCTGCAGATCAGTTTATATAGCTGTGGCGCGGGGATCTTCATACTATTAATATATTGTATCATGTCTGCAGTCACTGACTATATCTTGTATCATGTCTGCTGTCACTGTCACTGACCATATCTTGTATAATGTCTGCTGTCACTGACCATATATTGTATCATGTCTGCAGTCACTGATCATATCTTGTATCATGTCTGCTGTCACTGACCATATATTGTATCATGTCTGCAGTCACTGACCATATCTTGCATCATGTCTGCGGTCACTGACCATATCTTGTATCATGTCTGCGGTCACTGACCATATCTTGTATCATGTCTGCTGTCACTGACCATATCTTGTATAATGTCTGCTGTCACTGACCATATATTGTATCATGTCTGCAGTCACTGATCATATCTTGTATCATGTCTGCTGTCACTGACCATATATTGTATCATGTCTGCAGTCACTGACCATATCTTGCATCATGTCTGCGGTCACTGACCATATCTTGTATCATGTCTGCGGTCACTGACCATATCTTGTATCATGTCTGCTGTCACTGACCATATCTTGTATAATGTCTGCTGTCACTGACCATATATTGTATCATGTCTGCAGTCACTGATCATATCTTGTATCATGTCTGCTGTCACTGACCATATATTGTATCATGTCTGCAGTCACTGACCATATCTTGCATCATGTCTGCGGTCACTGACCATATCTTGTATCATGTCTGCTGTCACTGACCATTTCTTGTATCATGTCTGCTGTCACTGACCATATCTTGTATCATGTCTGCTGTCACTGTCACTGACCATATCTTGTATCATGTCTGCAGTCATTGACCATATCTTGTATCATGTCTGCTGTCACTGTCACTGACCATATCTTGTATCATGTCTGCAGTCATTGACCATATCTTGTATCATGTCTGCAGTCATTGACCATATCTTGTATCATGTCTGCTGTCACTGACCATATCTTGTATCATGTCTGCTGTCACTGACCCTATCTTTTATCATGTTTGCTGTCACTGACCATATCTTGTATCATGTCTGCAGTCACTGTTCATATCTTGTATCATGTCTGCTGTCACTGATCATATCTTGTATCATGTCTGCTGTCACTGACCATATATTGTATCATGTCTGCAGTCACTCACCATATCTTGCATCATGTCTGCGGTCACTGATCATATCTTGTATCATGTCTGCTGTCACTGACCATATATTGTATCATGTCTGCAGTCACTCACCATATCTTGCATCATGTCTGCGGTCACTGACCATATCTTGTATGATGTCTGCTGTCACTGACCATATCTTGTATCATGTCTGCTGTCTATGACTATCTTTTGTATCTTGTCTGCAGTCATAGACCATCTTTTTTATTATATTCAATGTCTCTGACCATCTGCAGATTCCATTATGAGAATGTTTCACAGAGTGCCAACTGGCAGGCAAGCACAGAACATGGTCACTCTGTAGCAGGAAGTGCCTGTATGATGCCAAGAATTTGCCAAGCATTTGGGTCACAGTTGCATCACAGCCCCTGGCAGTGTGAAAGAAGCCATAAGATATTAAAAATGTCCTTTCCTTTAAAATTAATTTAAAATGTTAAAGTGGTAATAAACTCAAAATCAACAGTGTAATACAATATATTGCAGCTCAGCAGTCATTAGATGTGGCAGCGGCATTTGTCTTTTTTTAACTGACTTTTTTCCTGTTTTCACCTGGTGATCTAGCCAAAAACACACCTCCTGTATTAGAGCACACCCACTGTAGATGAAGGAGCACAGGGGGCACTTTTAGACAGCAGCATTTTCAGCATAGGGAGAGGGGAGTGTTAGATTTACTATCAGATTTATATACACTAACACATTTAAGCCAAACTACAGCTAACACTGTTTATGGTAGCCAGGGTGTTTCTATTATGATTGATTATTACATAACTAGTAGTATGTTCAGGAATAGACTTCCAGGTGTGACCATAATATGTATATATTGATGTACTCAATTGTATTGGATACAATAAACCTCTTTAAAGTAATGACCTGGCCTTATATCATATTCTGTTCATCATTACATATGCAACCCCAAGCTGGGAGTTGTGGCTTGGCCCCATGGAAGGTGCCTATTTGGAGCTAGCACGGGTGGGGGACTAATGGCACAGTCCTAATCCTAACTAGTTGATTGTAGAGTGCTGCTCTTTTGATAATGTGTATATATTATGCATTGTAATATGTTGTTTTCATGCATTGTTGTGGCCTGCAGCTCCTGAAGAAGCGATAACGCGCGTAACATGTAGAGCAATGAAGAAACCTTATGTCACACCTCCACAGCATACCTTCCATCAGTGTCTGATTTACACCTTATTGCTAGGAGATATTTACTAACCATTTGTTAGGTACCATACAGGCATTAATGAGTGTGTTGTTTTAAACATTTTTGTATAAATATAATAAAATGTATCTCTTTTAAAAGTATCTATCTAAGTCCATATTTCTTCTCCCCAATTTTCACAGCTAACACTGTAGTTACAAAAGCAGTTCTTTATAGGTAAAGACCTTGCATAAATAAATAAAATCTGATCATTGTAAGTACCCCTGCCAGTGTTAAACGTTAACTGTAACTGTTACATCTGCCGGACAGCTTGTTCTGTTGGAAAACTGGCTGGATAACCAGGTGAAAATAAAAGGAAAGAAAGCCTAAAAGAAAATGAATGCAGCCATTACATCTGAGAACTTGTTAGCTGCAATATAATAAATAATTGCTTTAAGGTTTAATACTGCTTTAAATATATATATATATATATGAGATTTTGGTTACTGGATTTACATGTAATTTAAATAAGCAACACTGTTCTGAATTAGCCATTCAATGAATATATACACATGAATATGAAGGAAAACAAGGGCCGCAGTATAAGAATGCTTTCCCTGCATCTGTGGAATGAAAGTGTTCTGGTAACTTCACTGGGAACTAGGAATCCTTTGAACTCTATGTGGAATGCAACTGCCAGTACACTTGACTTGACCCAAAGGAAGTTGAAGGAAGCAGAAGTGAACTTGTCCTATTTTCTTCCAGCTTCCCTTAAGAGTTCCACTATCTACTATCTTACCACATAAGGCTCGGCGGAAATCTCTTCACACTCTGTTCAGCTCTGATTGCAGCAAAGCGTTTCTTATATTTGCATATTTAGGGGTACAGGGAAATTTCTCTTGTGTATAATTCATGAATCAAGGCATAGTTTTTCTCCAGAATTAACTATATTTGTTTCCTAATTACCTTTATACATTCCATGTACTGTTAAATCAGCTTAAAATAGCTTCACCTGCCTATAAGCGGATATTTGGTTGACAGTTTCCCAACAAAAGCTTCATCGTAAAGAACAAAGAACATTCAAGGCACCCGAGGGAGAATATTTTCGAAAGTGATGTTAAGAAAACATAATTTTCAGCTCTTTTAACCAATTTAATAATAATAATAATGCTATTTTATGTGTGTGCTTTACATAATATTTTAACATGGCAAAGTGTCAAAATAATTTTTTTCCAAGAGATGTAAAACCCACAAGCAGAAGAAAAAAATGTATAGCAAACATTAATGACTTTTATATCATATTTATCCTTCAAAAGTACACAATATAGTGAGGTAGTAGCGACACAAAACATATTAGTGAAATGGTTCTTAAAGGGGTTGTAAGGTTTTTTTTTTTATCCTAATACATTCTATGCATTAAGATTAAAAAGCCTGTGTGCAGCAACCCCCTAATATGTACCTGAGCCCATCTCTATCCAGCGATGTTGCTGGAGAGACTCAGCTGCCTGAGACTCTCCCTCCTGATTGGCTGAGACAGCCGCAGAGCGCCATAGGCTCCCGCTGCTGTCAATTAAAGTCAGTGAGCCAATGAGGAGAGGGAGACGGGGCCTAGCCACAGCTCTGTGTCTGATGGCTCAGTTTGGGTGCCCCCATAGCAAGCTGTTTGCTGTGGGGGGCACTCAGCAGGAGGAAGGGGCCAGGAGCGCTAAAGAGGGGCCCAAGAAGAGGAGGATCTTGGCTACTCTGTGCAAAACCATTGCACAGAGCAGGTAAGTATAACATATTTGTTATTTTTAAACACAAAAAAGGAGACTTTAGTATCACTTTTATAAACTTTTTTGAGATGCGAAGCCCTTTGGGAATCTGATGAAAGCTGCGGACCTCCTCACCCTGAAATATTCACGTCAACACAACTTTGCATGCAATGAATATGCACTATATTACCAAAAGGATTGGGATGCCTGCCTTTACACGCACATAAACTTTAATGGCATCCCAGTCTTAGTCCGTAGGGTTCAATATTAAGTTGGCCCACCGTTTGCAGCTATAACAGCTTCATCTCTTCTGGGAAGGCTGTCAACAAGGTTTAGGAGTTTGTCTATGGGAATGTTTGACCGTTCTTCCAGAAGCACTGTGAGTTCAGACACTGATGTTGGACGAGAAGGCCTGGCTGGTAGTCTCCGCTCTAATTCATCGAAAAGGTGTCCTATCAGGTTGAGGTCAGGACTCTGTGCAGGCCAGTGAAGTCCCCCCCCCAAACTCGCTCATCCATGTCTTTATGGACCTTGCTTTGTGTAGGCTCTGCAGTTGTTGTGAGTGATCTATCCCATTCACTGAAGCCAGCTGCTGGAGAGGTCATGTGACCAGACTAACGCACCCTCAGAATAGAGAAGTATACACATCTTTCCTTTACAATGTATTTAAAAGAGGCTTAGAATGGTCATGGAAGCAGGTTTAGGCATATCTAGGATCTGACTGGAATGCTACTTTAATGCAATTAACACTATATTGCCAGTAAAAGATTTGGTGGAGGGGGGGTTATGATGCAGGGTTGTTTTTCAGGGGCTGTGCTTGGCCCCTTAGTTCCAGTCAGCATGCCAAGACATTTTGGACAATTTGATTTTCCCAACTTTGTGGGAACAGTTTTGGACTGGCCCCTTCCTGTTCCAACATGACTGCACACCAGTGCACAAAGCAAGGTCCATAAAGACATGGATGAGCGAGTTTGGGGTGGAGTAACTTCACTGGTCTGCACAGAGTCCTGATCTCAACCTAATGGAATACCTTTGGGATGAATTAGAGCAGAGGCTGCTAGCCAGGCCTTCTTGTCCAACATCAGTGCCTGTCCTCACAAATGCACTTCTGGAAGAATGGCCAGACATTCCTATAGATACACTCCTAGACCTTGTGGACAGCCTTCCCAGAAGAGTTGAAGCTGTCATAGCTGCAAAGTGTGGGCCAACTCAATAGTGAACCCTGTGGACTAAGACTGGGATGCCATTAAAGTTAATTTGCGTGTAAAGGCAGGCATCCCAATACTTTTGGTAATATAGTGTAAGTACTTTATTTTTTTATTGTTCAAAATGTTTATTGAAGTTTTCAGAAGAAACAGTAAAGAGGACAAACAATGTTAGTCATACATTAGGACACAGGAAACAGTATAACATGAATGTACTTAAGACAGAATCATAGTAATGAACTTGTGTGAGCAATGTAGTCTGTTCCGAGGTCTGAGTAGAAGGTAGGGATTATTGTCTAACATCCTGGGCACCCCATAGCAAGAGCAAGCTGTGCCATGGGGGGAAGACAATGGAACCTGGCTGCATCGTCAACAGTTTTTCCTATTCAGATAGTTATATTTAAAGATGTTGGATATAAACTAACAGGAGGTGTAAGTACTTTATTTTATTAAAATTTTATTGACTCATACACAGAGGCAGGTTGTGTTTTCTTTAATTTCTTTCAATTTCTTTCAATGGGAAACCATTGTTCGGGACATGGGGGCAGGCTGTACAGTGAATGCAAATGTTCATTTTTTTATCTGACCCTCATGGAACTCCTTAGATCAATCCATGGGCCACTTAGGGGTCCATGGACATCAGGTTAAGACCCATCTATTAGTGGGACTTTATAGTCAGCACATGGAACATACAATATATATATATATATATATACAGTATATATATATATATATATATATATATATATGTTTTTTTTTTCAATTTGTACAAAAATATAACCAGCTGCCGACCACCTCATCTACTGCTACAGGGCGACCATTGTGCACAGAATCAGAGATATATATATATATATATATATATATATATATATATATATATGTGATTCTGCATTTCTGGGTGTCCCCGCCCAGCTGTGCTGTGATCTTTCACAGCACATGCCAATCACCAAACACAGCTCTGTTAATGTAAACAACGCAGAGCTGTGTTCAGTGACAGGGGATCTCTGTGTTTGTTCATTCCCTGCTAAGGAATGAAAACAACTAGATCCCCAGTAAAAGCAGCATACAGTACACACATACACACTTGTTAGGCACATATTTAACTCCTTGATCACCCTAGATGCTAACCCCTTCCTGCTCAGTGTCATTAGTACAGTGGCAGTGCATATTATTAGCACATATCACTGTAATAATGTCCCTGGTGATGTCAGTGGTAGTTATAGTAGTTCCCTCCTGCGTCAGTTAGTGTCAGACTGCCTGCCATACTATGGCAGTCCCATTATAAATTGCTGATTGCCGCCATTACTAGCATGAAAAATAAATAAATAAATAAATAAATGAAAACTCCAGTATATAAAGTATCCCATGGTTTGTAGATGCTATAACTTTTACACAAACCAATCAATATACACTTTTTTTTTTAACTGAAGATATGCAGCAGAATACATTTTGGTCAAAATTTATTAAGAGATGTATTTTTTTTTTTGTATGGGATATGTTTTATAGCAGAATGTAAAAAATATATATATTTTTTTTAAATTGTCTGTCTTTTTCATTTATATAGATAAAAACTCAGCAGTGATCAAATACCACCAAAAGAAAGCTCTATGGGTCTGAAAAAAATTATATAAATTTAGTTTGGGGACAGCATTGCATGACTGTGCAATTGTTAATTAAATTAGGTAAAACCTTCTGGAGCTGAAATGGTTAATGTATAAAATTATTGTACCTGTCTAGAACTTGTATTTAAATTTGGTGCATTCTGTGCCACTTTTAGAACACATTTCAGGCACTTTTACAAAATCTCTAAGTATGCCAAAAAAAAGTTGGTCTTCATTAGCTCCACTTTCATAAGATGCAAACTGTCGGTATTTGTTTTATAATTTGGTGCAGGTGTTACACTACAATGTAGAAGTAGAGCAAATTAAAACTACCTGAATTTGGTGTACCAGTCGCTGTCAGAGCCAATACTGTTGCAGATGTTTTTTTGAATTACGTGCAACACATTACCAAGAGCCATTAATATTAGCAACATTGTGTAGCAGCTTTATTGAATTCCCCCATTGCATGTTGCTAGTGCTGAATGTAAACCAATATGCTTTGTGTCTATACTGTGTACTATGGGGATGTCAGCACAGCAAACTGTTAGTTGAAAGGTTTCTTTCCCTATTTTTTTCTTTTCAAATATTTTTATTGGTGGTGAAACATAGAATATACATCAGTGGATACTTTATAATACAGGAGAAAAAATACCAACCGAGAGTAAAAAAATGGTCCATGTCTACCAAGTAAAGGGGCGTAGTCTGTAGCCCAAGCAGGTAGATTAAGTTGAACGTGAGAATTATTGGCTGTAGGCTATAGACCGGGGAATGGAGTCTTTCCCTATTTTTTTAAACATTGTAATATATTGAGGTATTTCTACCTATGTTTGATAGCTTATTTGGAGTTATATAATAATAGTAATTAAAGAAATGTATGATAGCAAAAAATAAACACACATACTCACCTATATGGCTGCAGCATTGGTCCAATGCTGCAACTGTTCCCTGACAGCTCTTTGACTGAGAATTGAGCGATCACATGGCTGCTGATTGCTCAGTTCAAGGTCTTCTCTGAGCAAAGTGCGGTGATTGTCAGTCACTGTCTCTCAGTTTTCCCCGGCAGTGCTCATTGGAGTGTTGGGTCAGCTGCCCATCAAGCATCTAAGTGGATCCCGACTTTAAGGCAGGATCCTTGCAGAGCCTGGACCGGTTCTATGATGTTAGCCAATAGTGGGCTTTAACCCACTGTTGGCTGAATCTGGTTCATAGAAATGCAGAAATAAGTACACTCCTGTGACCCAAAGGAGAAGTACAGCCTAAAAAGTTATGGCCACATTTCTCTTTTAAAGAAGTTGTTAACCCAATCAGTAAAATCTAATTTTATTGTAATTTCAACATTTTATGTCTTCAGCTGTAATTATAACATCAGTGATCCTGCCTCAAAAGTCCTTGTTCTGTCGCATTTGGTATATGGTGGCAACGCTCCATCCAATTGCTCTTCTGACGTACTGTACATTGTACAGGCATTTTCATCATCAAGAAACCCGCCATGGGTAATGATATGCAGCAGTTTCTGGAGCGCAAAGAGGTTGCAAAACATCAGCAGCGCTGATATTCAACAGAAAATGAAAAAGATAAAAACAGTATTTTATTTTAAAAAATGGCAGTTTTTTTTATTATGAAACATGGTGCTTTAGCAAACTCACTCATTCTGTTAGGGTTTGCATATACTTTAAACAGTATTTATGAGAATTGTTTGCTGTTACTCAGTGAACATTTGTGCTTCTTATATACTTCTACAAATTTGGCCTGGGTAAGGAAGATTTGGCTAGATTAGCAAAATTATTGAAAATGCCACCTAAAAGCGCACCCTTCTATGTCTTAAATAACACCTTCTCCAGCAGGGATAAGAACCATTTTGCTTTAAAAGTAAAGTTTTATCGATATCTAAAATTTATTCAAACTACAAAAAGGGATATCAAGGCTGTTTTAAAACTCTGATAAAATATATACTTTTCTACATAAATAACTGTTATTTTTATATTGGATTCCTGTGATTTTATCTCTGAGCAAATACACCTCTCCATGAATAATTTTACTTGCACAAATGGAAACACGAGAGGAGACTTTAGCTTACAAAGGTCTCCTGCTGCCGTTCTAAGATATGGCATAATTTGGGTCTTCTTAGAGTAACTTTATCCATTCTGCTTAGATACACCAGATGAAAAACCATCTGCCAGGCCAATACTCAGGAACTGTCCTCCTAAGGGCTTTTGTAGACAAGCCTTGATTAGTAGTGCAGATTTGTGCACTACATGCAAAGCAGGGTAAGCATGTGCATCTTTTTAAACAATTTCTTTTCAAGGTACTGATCTCTTAAACACATTTGAGATGTTTTAAAACTGTTATGATAAATGTAAATATCTTTAGAGTGAATCAAGGCAAGTCAAAAGGTGCCTATTTATCTTAAGACAATAGTTTTTATTTTCCAGGTTACAAGTAATAAGCTCTCCATTTGCAGACAACAGGAGCTACCTGCTTTCCAGTGTAATTCAGTTTTTTTTTTTATTTGAGTCCTCAAACTTGATTAAGTTATCATTTGAAGTATTAAAATATATAGCAAAAAAACGTAATGAAACATATGCACTCAGTCTCAGCTAAACCTTAGACTTGAGGTGAGACATAAGGGGAACAAAATCAAACCCCCCCCTTGTTTTACTACTGAGCGGTCAAAGCTGCAGTAGTCCATTTAGCCAAAAATATAACATTACCCATGGAGGACTCAACATCTTTCAAGGACCCTCTTGACAGGCACAACGATCTTGACCTTAAAGTGGTAGTAAACCCTCCTATCATTTTCAGCCAAGGAAGCTGCCATCTTGGCCTCTGTTTAATCTACAACTGCCATGATGCTGCACATGTGATCAGCTATGCAGTTTGGTTTAGAGCACAACCAATGGGAGTGTTACATTTCCGGCACATGCCGGAAATGTGACTGAAATTTAACCTGTTAAATGCATGGGTTTACTACCGCTTTAAGAGAACTTATGAATCAGCAGGGGGCGTAGTAAAGCAGTGCTAGCGCTTACATCAGTTTCAACGCTACAAGTATGGACTTAAAACATAGAAGCAACCATTTGCCAAAATGTGCCCAAGGAAGACATAATCAAAGCTCTGGAAGAGTTAAAGCTACCATTAATTTAATAGGAGAGCAGCAATGGACACGATCCGTTGTTCTGCCAGAGCAACGCTACATGCTACCACAGCTAAGCGAGCCTTATGGCTGAAATCTTGGGCAGCTGACACTGAATCTAAACAGAACTGGTGTGAGATTCCATTTGACGACAAATCCCTCTTTGGGGAGAAGTTAGAGAAGAATATTTCTTGGGTGGCAGGGGGTAAATCAGGTATCTTGCCACAAACTGTATATGTATGATAATAATCATGTCTGCTTGTATCCCCCAAGTGTGGTAGGCCTACTGGCATTTTAGACATTTCCATATGGGATTCCTAGCTCAGTGGAGGCGGCTTTACCTTTCTCAATTGATCCAGATAACTGCTGCCATACACAGAGGTCTCCTCTGGTGGACCAAGGAGGAAGTACTCTCAAAGTCTTGCTTTGGGTCCTGTCTCGTGAACCATACTTACATCAGATGCCAGTATGAAGGTCTGGGAGGCACAGAAGAGAGCCCAGGAGTTCAGGAGATGTGGTCATTTCCCACTGCAGGAGTTGTATCAAACATGCTGAAAATCAAGGCAGTCTTTTTTAGCACTGACGCAGTGTTCCCTCAGGTTAAGAACCATAATGTGCTCTTACAGATCGGAAACAAAGCTGAGGTCTCATACATTCAGAGATGGGCTGAAAGAAACATGATCTACTGAGAGCCGTGTATCTACCAGGCCATCTGAACATAAATGTATACTATTTATCCCAAGATTTCCCAGACAACAATGAATGGTCTCTTCACCCATAATCTTCAATCAGATTGTTGATCTCTGGGGCTTACCCCAAATAGATTTATTTGCTTTAGCAATCAATGCCGAACTACTAAGGTTCATTTCACACATCCCCCATTACCTGACAGAGGGGGTGGATGCTCTCTTATATCAATGGAGATGCAATCTAGCCTACGCTTTCCCTCCTCCTAAATTTAAGTTCACTTAAGGTGCAGGTAGTTGCAATGTCAGCAGTGACTAGCACAAGATGGATGGATGGTCCCAAGAAGATTTGTCTACCTGCCAGATGGAACTTTCTATAGTTCAGGAGGTCATAGTGGAACAGCCCTTTGCTCCAGCAAAACACTCTTCCTTATGGAAGATATCTCTCAAGATAGAGTGTTCAATAGCTATACCTTCAGGCAGAAGGATATTGGAACTACAAGCCCCATGGGCAGAAGAGGTACACATTTAATTTTTCCAGACAGAGTGTTGTTAGCTCCCTACAGGGATTTATCCCTAAAGAGGTGTCTGCCATGCCTTTGCTAAACCTTGACCCTGCTAATATTTAAAGATTCTCAAACAGCTTTTTTACACAAACTAGATATTTCCAGAGTCTTAAGAGCTTACCTTGAGGTTATAGCATCCTTCAGAGACTCTAATAAATTGTTCATCATTTTCTGGGGTAAAAACATAGGGAAAGAGGCATCGTTAACAACTCTTGCATCCTGGATCATAAAGCTTACTCAGAAAGCATACAGTGTGTAAGGCATGGGACCTGTTTCACAGGTTAAAGCCAATTCCATGAGAGCAGTAGCAACATTTTGGGCAGCATAAATCAGAGTTTCCCTCAAAACAATTTGTAGAGCAGCGACCTGGCCATCTCAGCACATCTTCCTGAGACACTATAGAGTAGATCTGGGTGCCCTTACAACTGTTAAGTTTGAAAGAAGGACTGCTCAGTCAGCATTTGCTTACTCTGATTAAGTACAATTTTTGAGCATGGTCCCACCCATGTCAGCTAGTTAGTGAACATTGGTATTCTGCCATGGAGACACCAAGAAAACTGAAAATGGTATCAATACAACCCAAAATTTTCATTTCCTTATGCCTATCCATAGAGACATATGCTCCCGCCCTTGAAATTCTATATTTATGGAGAATGCTGGGGTGTCTTAGTCTTTTCTTTTATGTTATTCATTAGACCTAAGGAGGAATCTGAGGTAAAGCTCTGTCATGGGTTTGCTGCAATGGATAGGCACCAGTTGTGTCCAGTTGAGGAGATTTAAATTTACTTATTGTACTGGAAACACACCAGGAACTTAGAGGAAATGTCCCCAAAGTGAAAATTCTCCTCTAAGATAGCTGTCAATTGAACAGTTATCCTCATTGAGAGGTTTCCTCTCACTTCATGTCCTGTTAACAACTCAAAATTTTGGATTTCCCCTCACTTTGTTTCTCTCTGAAAAAAGTTACCTGAACAAATAGAGGATTATGATTCTACCTTGTAGGGACTTAGACAGCAAATAAAAGCTTAACAGGGAATCTAATGCTTCTCCGCTCCATCCAAAAAAAAAAAGATTTGGCTATTAATTTTTAAGATAAAGATTATTTTGAGAGAGTTTGTTACGTAACAAAAATAACTTGTCTATGATTTTGATTAAAGCAGATGGTTTTAGCTGCCTAAGTTCTTTTAAATGTATAGTTCACCTTTACAAAAAAGCTGTCTTTGCAGATAATGAGCGTCTGTAGATAAAAGCAAACTGTGCAGCTTTGACCAAAGTTGAATGTGCCCTTGCAATAGGTTTAAGCTATTTACTGTATATACCTCATGAAGCCTGACTGGAAATCTCCTAGGATATTGCTAAGGACATTGCTAAGAGATGCCCCCTCACATGTGTTTTCTCTCTCAATGCAGTACCTCTGAGCTCAGAGTTTGAGAGCTTTCTCCTGTGATGGTGAAGATGAACAGTAACAACTAGGTGCTGGCATTGGTAAAGGTGAACTAATCTTTGAAGTGCTTGAAGATCCAACTCAGCGGAAGTGCACACTTCCACTCTCTCCCATATTACAGCAAGCCTGGCGATTGGTCATTTTGATACTAAGGGGATGATTTACTAAAGGCAAATAGACTGCGCACTCTGCAAAGTGCAGTTGCTCCAAAGCTTAATAAAGCATAACCAATCACGTGCAGGAAAAATAAAAAATAAAAATTGCATTTTTGCTTGCACATGATTAGATGGTGGAAGTTAGTAGAGCTTCTGCTAATTTACTAAGCTCCGGAGCAACTGCTCTTGCAGAGTGCACAGTCTATTTGCCTTTAGTAAATCAACCCTTACGTGTTAACTGTGATGAGGCAAGACTACTATCATGAGTGACCCCTTACCCTTAAATACTGGGTATTTCTATGGGCTCTGTTGTTGTACTGGTAAAGCTGGAGATTGAGTTGAAGGTAAGCAAGTCTGCTAAAGCATTAAAGTGGATGTAAACCCGAGAAAAAAAATGTAATTAATAATTCTGCCTGGTAGAGTATAGCATGTCATATGATCTGTGCCCAGTCTAGCCACAAAGAGTTAATCCAACTCTGAGTAATGAGCTTATCTTTTTCAGGAAGAGAAAGTCAGACTAACAGGGAAATACACAGTCGATCCACCCCTTGCTCTGTGAGTGACAAGCAATTTGCTTATCTCCTTCACACAGCAGGGAAACTTTTACACGCCCCCTCCCTCCCTCCTCAGTGTCTCAGTATAGAGGTTGGTGGGAAGGCTTGTGACATCACAACTCCACCCACCAAACTCCAGCAAACACAGACACCCTCTGATTTCAGAGTTTTACAGAGCTGCTAGTGCTTACAGGAAGGACATTTGAAAGGTAGGGATAGATGCAGGAGTCTTGCATGTATATATACATTAATACTGTGTCATTAGTTTATACTGGGTGGGTGGTGGGTTTACATCCACTTTAATCTATAACTTTATCCAGAATGGCTAGCTTTTAAGAAGAACATCCTTGCAATGATACTGCATTTATGTGCAGGTCAGTATTTAACACTGTGAAAAATGATAAGCCAAGCCTCTACACCACATTGCATTGATTAGCAACACAGTTTATACATAGCAGTATGGGAAATAAAGAGTGGCAACAACAAATATATATATTTTTAAGATTCACACATGTACCTGTTTGGGTCAGGAGGACTCCATAAGCACCCAGTTGTTCTTAGAAAATTGGTTGCTGTTTTCCTGAATTTACACTGGGTCATGTTTTGTGGTCAGTTGAAATGTCAAGTTGAGGTTATTTAAAGCTAAAATGAACTAATATAAAACCATATTTACAAAATCCCTAAACTGGATAAACTGAAAACCTTATTCTTCAAATACTCACAGAATGATTTGGGTTGTTTCTAGAGTTGAGCGAACACCTGGAAGTTCGGGTTCTGCTGGTCCGTCCGAACTTCGGGACAAAGTCCGGGTCCGGGTCCGGACGGAACCCGAACGATCGCACGGACAACGAACCCCATTGAAATCAATGGGGACCCGAACTTTTAGGCACAAAAATGGCTGTAACAAAGTCCTGGAAAGCCCCAGAGGGCTGCAAAAGGAAGTAAAATGGGGGTAAGGGTAGGGCAAGTGCCCTACAAAAAAATGGGGACAGGGAAATAACTGTAAATATTTTTAAAAAAATAAAAACATAAAAAAAGCAAAAATGGAGGTGAATGTGGATCATCTTCAAACTGTGTCTGAAAAGTATTAATTAACGGTAGAAGCCATATAACTGTTCTAAAATCATCTTCAAACTAGGGCAAGTGCCCTACAAATAAATGGGGATAGGGAAA
>BLSH010537842.1:683823-709951 GCA_018402905.1 Glandirana rugosa | reverse complement strand
CTATCCCAATTTATTTGTAGGGCACTTGCCCTAGTTTGAAGATGATTTTAGAACAGTTATATGGCTTCTACCGTTAATTAATACTTTTCAGACACAGTTTGAAGATGATCCACATTCACCTCCATTTTTGCTTTTTTTATGTTTTTATTTTTTTAAAAATATTTACAGTTATTTCCCTGTCCCCATTTTTTTGTAGGGCACTTGCCCTACCCTTACCCCCATTTTACTTCCTTTTGCAGCCCTCTAGGGCTTTCCAGGACTTTGTTACAGCCATTTTTGTGCATAAAAGTTCGGGTCCCCATTGATTTCAATGGGGTTCGTTGTCCGTGCGATCCTTCGGGTTCCGTCCGGACCCGGACCCGGACTTTGTCCCGAAGTTCGGACGGACCAGCAGAACCCGAACTTCCAGAGGTTCGCTCAACTCTAATTATGTCCAATTAATTGAATTATTTTTTTAAATGGTAGCCTTTTGTACTTGCTCCCCCACTGCCAGAATCTGCCACCAGAGCCCCTACAGATAGATGAAATGTCAGTGTATAGGACACTTATGTGAAACCTCCTTACCTTCTACAATGCAGTGCTCACAATCTGATGCAGTGTTCATTTTTTTAGGATGAGATAACACAGAATAATATAAACCTTACCCCACAATCTTACACCAGTTGGTGGTCCAGTCATCCAGTGGTCCAGTTGGTAATAGCAAGAACAGCAGCTTTGAGGGACCAACCACCACAACCAGTACCAACATGGAAGACAATTGCAGGATCTGATAAGCATTACTCAGTCTTATCCCATCTCCTAAACACAGCAGGCTTCTGAATCCTCTTAGGGTTAATTTTATCTAAATTATACCTGCCTAGAGTAAGGCCAGCCAACCACGGGTTGCAAGAAAGAAGTTTTCTTGATTCCCCCCATCAACACAGGTAGTGTTGATGCAGGAATCCCCCACTGGGCCATTGCCTTCTGGGGACAGGGGAAGCTGTTGCGCCAGGAAAAGACAGTGATTATTGCTAGTGGCTGTAGCAGCCGCTAGCGATTATCACAGGTAAAACTCGGCATGCTGGTTGTGCCCAAATCAATTGATCAATTAAATTGATACATTCAGCCTGCCCATATACGGTTTTAATCTCAACCGGTTCCTGCTGGACCGGCCAAGATTCGGACAGTGTATGGCCTGCCTTAAGGTGGCAATGCTGCACAGATATCACTAATGAAGAAGCAGCATTGCCACCCCATTAAAAGAACTTAAACATCAACAAATCTTTGGACAGGAACAACAGGTAATAAAACGATCTTACAGGGAGACTGAGAAAAAGAAAATTCTGCTGTGCAAATGTTATTGACAGACTGCAGGATATGTGTCATGTGTGTTTTTTTAAGATAGATCTACTTTAAATTGCCTTGAGGAGCATGTTAAACTGCATATAAAATGCAGTGTATGTGTAATTTACATACAGTTCAATGTAAACCTATAAACCCTCCACCTGCATCAAAACTCAAACATGCTAGCAGCATTTCTTTTCTCAAAAACCCACTTCTGCAAAAAAAAAAAAAAAGTACACATTAAATGTAGCATTCAAAATATTTGTATATAATTGCAATAGCATCAAAGGATCAGTAAAGTGCTTCCAACCACTGGATCATAAAATGGCTCATAGCATCCGGATTAACAATACAGCATATCAACCACTAGATACAGAGGAGTTTTTAGATCTCAGACTTTATTCAGCTTCTGTACATCTTTCAGTTCCTTAATATAAACACGCAAAGTTGATGCACTTCTACCACCCCACACCTAACTAAATAGGTCTAATAACTTTTTAATACAAATATTAAAATAAAAAAACTGCAAAAGCTCAAAATTTCTAGTGTAATTTAGAGAGAGTGCAGGAATATGTTTTCCAGGAATCTCTATTTGGCTCTATTTTGGACATTTATTCACATCTAGGCCAATCATCTAAGATTACTATAGATACGCTATAATCCTAGTCTTTCTTTTGCTTACAATGTTTCATGGTTTCATAATCGGTAAGGTTGAATAAATACACTAGTCCATCCAGTTCAACCTGTGTAGATGTAAGTGTGTCAATGTCAATAATCATTTCCCATATCCCTGTATGTTGTATTCACTAAGATGCAAGTCTGAGAGTCTTTTAAAACTCTCAATACCCCCCACTGACACCACCAGTTGTGGAAGAGAGTTCCACATCCTTATTGCCCTGACAGTGAAAAAAACCCTATGCAGCTTAGGGTTAAACCGCTTCTCCTCCAGTCTCATTGCGTGGCCCCGTGTCCTCTTACACTCCCTGAGATTGAGAAGTTTACTTAACTAGTATAAGAAAAAATGCACTCGGTCTACAATACTTACCTTTAATGAAGAGCCACCCCCTGCAATAATCTTTGTTCCACAAGATGTCCTTAGTCTTTGGTGTGGTATGATGCCCAGTCTGACTCAACCCAGAAGACTTAGGACATACTAGAGTGCAGGGTGTCATTAGGTTACTCCACAATAACAGCCATGGCACCCAATATTCAATGTGTAATGGTGCAGAGAATGCCCTGCATGGAAAACTGCCCACCCAGAGAAAAGACAAAGAAAAGGAAGTCCCTGCAATATCATGCAACCGGCCTGAAGACACATGGAAAGGGTAATAAAATATGTAACATCATAGGGGTAAGAAAAACACTGGAGGAGATAGTCCAGATGTGAGCTTTAAAGATGACCTTCTACCTTTATTTATTATTAGTCAGTAAGTCCATGAAGCCCAGTGATTTCTACTTCAAGTCATTGTTTTCTAAGCAGTATTGCTATTCCATGCTGCCACCTTGGATTCAGGAGCTGGCTTTCACTTTCTTGCTTTAGCTTGGTTCTTGTGCCCTGGCAAACTTCTGAAATGTATAATATACCAGGAGCCAGTGGGAGGGCAAGTCGATAAATAAGGAAGATAGATGGTGCTGAACTAAAAGGGGATATTTAAAAAATAAAACAGGAAAAATGAAAAATAAGTATATGTGTAACAGAGAGAGCAGAGGAATAAGAAAAAAATGGTGGAAGGTCCAGTTTAACATGGAAACTGTTTCTGATGCCAGTTCCACTTTAAAATGAAATTACATTAAAAAAATTAATAATCATAGGAAACATTTTAATGTTTTCAGTTAAACAGATTTGTAACTCTTAGCAACCACTCATTATTTGTTCTTAGATGGGTATGCCACAAAGAAGTTATTTGGTTGGAAGTCTTGGATTATACACATAAAGTTATTTAGCCTTTATTTGTTGTTTTATACTCTCGTTATTAGTACATCAGTGCCTGTGTGACCGAAACTTAAACCGTTGTAGCCAGAAATGTTCTCTAACAAGATGATAACACTGTTCATAAGTGAGCAATAAAATTGAACACAATCTTTCCTATCTAATTAGCTTCATCTTAAAATAGTCCAGAGGACGCAGATACCCAAAAGAAAATCTCAGCTTTAATACAGATATTATTGAAAAAACAAAATAAAATTCACAAGTAATTATGAAGGAAACTGGTACTGAGGGGACATATAGGCTGTCGGTGTTGGCCATTACTTTTAAAATACTAGTGGATTTCATTTTTATCCTATAGTTATATATTCTATGCAAGAATGAAAAAAAATCCAGATGGAGTTGGGCTTTAACCCACTATATACTAGTTCTCTGTCCCTGGCCTAGGTATTGAAGCCAAAGACAGCCATGTAGCTACTTAGCATCTTCAAGAGGAGGCTTGGAATAACAACCTACATAAAGGGGACAGTACAGTCTTCAAACTAGAACTTCATCAAAACATGTTGGTTTCTAGATTTTGATGCAGAGTGTCTGCTTTTTTTTATTGCTGTCTGTCCCTTTCGGTTTGTTCAGGACCATTGTCAAAGGGACCGAGAGTGATAGGAAATTCAAGTTTTGTAGAGCCACCTGCACAGAAGGTAAATTAACCACTTACCGACCTGCTCACGCAGATATACTGCTGCAGGTCGGCTCTCCTGCGCGAACCAACGTACCTGCGATATCTGCCTGTGATCCGTGATTGCTCTGTACAGAGGCAGAATGGGGATCTGCCATGGTAAACAAGGCGGGTTCCCATTCTGCCAGATGACATGACAGAGATCTTCTGTTCCCAGTGTTTGGGAACAGCGATCTCTGTCATGTCCCTGGTAGCCCACCCCCCCCCCTACAGTTAGAACACACCCAGGGAACACAGTTAACCCCTTGATCACCCCCTAGTGATAACCCTGTCCCTGCCAGTGTCATTTTATACATTGATCAATGCATTTTTATAGCACTGATCAATGTAATAATGTCACTGGTCCCAAAAAAGTGTATTTGGAGTTTGATTTGTCCGCCGCAATGTTGCAGTCCTGCTAAAAACTGCAGATAGCCGCCATTACCAGTAAAAAAGATAAATAAAAGTTAATAAATCTATCCCCTATTTTGTAGACGCGATAACTTTTGTGCAAACCAATCAATATACACCTATTGCAATTTTTTTTTACCAAAATTATGTAGTTGGCCTAAACTGATGAATAAATTAGTTTTTTTAATATATATTTTTGGATATATATTATAACAAAAAGTAACAAAATTTTTTTATTTTTTGCGCTATAAACAAAAAAAGACCAACAATTTTGAAAAAAAAAAAACAAACAGCAGAGGGGATCAAATACCACCAAAAAAAAGCTCCATTTGTGGGAAAAAATGGATGCCAATTTCGTTTGGGTACAGCGATGCACGACCGCGCAATTGTCAGTTAAACGATGCAGTGCCGTATCGCAAAAAATGGCCTGGTCAGGAAGTGGGTAAATCCTTCCGGGGCTAAAATGGTTAAAATCTTCTAGGGACACCTTTTTCTGATGACAAATGCCCAAACTGGGATTCACACACCGTTTGAGAAATTTTACAATCATTTCCAGTTATTCCTTTGATACTGCATTTAAAAACACAGACAAAAATAAAAATCTCCCACACTACTTAATATTAAAAAACTGTGGCCAGGCAAAAGCTAAACATTAAAACAAACCCACACTGACCTCTCTAGCTGCAGGTACTGTGGATTATTTCATCCTCAAAATCCTTTGCAGTAAAAGCTTCTTAGTTTTATTTTCCCTTTCTATATTTAGCTCAGCCCCCCTCATCCCTGACTTAAATGACTTCACTACTTATTATATGATCTTTGAGGATAAAATACTACAGAAGTCAGAGAGGGTTTGTTTATTAAAGCGGATCTACACTGCATCTGAACAAACCAAAAACACTATTTAACAATTTTTCAATATTCAAAGCAACCCCCCTACCCCCACCCATCCATCCATCAGTTTGCAAAACACCCCCAATCATTTTCTGGCTGTGGCCATCTTGACTAAGGGCAAATGATCCATGTAGCATTTACATCCTGAAATCCATCTGCCCTTAGCTCAAGCATGCATGAAGAAGAGTGCACTTATCTGAGAAATCTGAGTCCCAGATAAGGGTATACAGGGTCCCAGATAGGGTATATAGGGTCCCAGATAGGGTATATAGGGTCCCATATAGGGGTATACAGGGTCCCAGATAGGGTATACTGGGTCCCAGATAGGGTATACAGGGTCCCAGATAGGGGTATACAGTCACCAGATAGGGTATACAGTCACCATATAGGGGTATACAGTCACCAGGTAGGGTATACAGGGTCCCAGATAGGGGCTGGCGGTGGCCCCCCACCCCCTGAAGTCGGGACAAGTCCCGTACTTACCCCATCTAATAGGCAGGCTGGCAGTGTGCAGAGATCGGCTTGTGGAGAGTGGGCTGATAGTGTGCAGAGGCAGCGCTTGCAGAGAGCATGCTGGTAGTGTGCAGAGGCAGCGCAGAGCTGTAAAAAAAAAACAAGACCAGTGGGTTCTGAGAGACGTTTTTCAGCTGTAAAAACGTTCAAACGCTCAAAAACGCAGCTAAACATCAGAGAGCATGCTGGTAGTGTGCAGAGGCAGCGCTTGCGGAGAGCATGCTGGAGCCTGGCTGGCAGTGAAGAGGCAGTGGACTGTCCTCCTCTCCTCGTGGACGCTCTTCTGAAGCCCCGACGGAGTGCTGTGCCTGCGTGAGTAATGACGCAGCCAGCACATCCGCTATAGTCCCGCCCACAGAGTCCAATGACAGAGAGTCATTGGCTTTGATGGCTCAGGGGGCAGCCAATCAGACTATGTGTGTGCACCTGTTCAGCGCTCACACGTAGTCTTTTATGACTGACCAAACGGCTCACAACTTGCTGTCAGCTGACAGCAAGAAGCCAAGGAAAAAAAAACGTTCAAACGCTCAAAAACGCAGCTAAACATCAGAGAGCATGCTGGTAGTGTGCAGAGGCAGCGCTTGCGGAGAGCATGCTGGAGCCTGGCTGGCAGTGAAGAGGCAGTGGACTGTCCTCCTCTCCTCGTGGACGCTCTTCTGAAGCCCCGACGGAGTGCTGTGCCTGCGTGAGTAATGACGCAGCCAGCACATCCGCTATAGTCCCGCCCACAGAGTCCAATGACAGAGAGTCATTGGCTTTGATGGCTCAGGGGGCAGCCAATCAGACTATGTGTGTGCACCTGTTCAGCGCTCACACGTAGTCTTTTATGACTGACCAAACGGCTCACAACTTGCTGTCAGCTGACAGCAAGAAGCCAAGGAAAAAAAAACGTTCAAACGCTCAAAAACGCAGCTAAACATCAGAGAGCATGCTGGTAGTGTGCAGAGGCAGCGCTTGCGGAGAGCATGCTGGAGCCTGGCTGGCAGTGAAGAGGCAGTGGACTGTCCTCCTCTCCTCGTGGACGCTCTTCTGAAGCCCCGACGGAGTGCTGTGCCTGCGTGAGTAATGACGCAGCCAGCACATCCGCTATAGTCCCGCCCACAGAGTCCAATGACAGAGAGTCATTGGCTTTGATGGCTCAGGGGGCAGCCAATCAGACTATGTGTGTGCACCTGTTCAGCGCTCACACGTAGTCTTTTATGACTGACCAAACGGCTCACAACTTGCTGTCAGCTGACAGCAAGAAGCCAAGGAAAAAAAAAAAGAAGAAAAGTCAATATACCGGCGCCTCCTGCAGGGGGGCCGGGCTGACTTTTTTTTTTCTTTTTCCTTCATGTCAGTGGCAGGGAGGCGGTGCCCAAGCGCCCCTTATACACCAGCCGCCGCTGGTCCCTTCCTAACCAAGAGCACCACAAAGCTTCTAGTTAACTCTCTTGTCATCTTTTCCCTCAATTACTGCAACTGCCTCCTCATTGGCTCACCTTTACATATGCTAACCCCCCCCCCCTTTAATGCCATCATGAATACTCCTGCCAGAGTCATTCACCTTACCAATTGTTCAGTGTGTGCAACCCCTCTCTGCCAGTCCCTCCACTGGCTTCCACTATCCAGCAAATGAAATTCAAAATTCTAATAACAACTTCCAAAGCCATGCACAACTCGCCCCCAGCTACATCACTAACCTAGTCTCAAAATACCAACCAAATCACTCTCTTCATTCCTCCCAAAGCCTCCTGCTTTCTAACTTCCTTGTCACCTTATCCCATGTTCACCTCCAAGACGTCTCCTGAGCCTCTCCCATCTTTTGGAACTCCCTACCCCAATATGTTTAGATATCTGCTACTCTGTCCACTTTTAGAAGATACTTGAAAACCCTTCTCTTCAGAGAAGCCTATCATGCCCCCACCGAGCAAATGTCATTTTATTTTTTCCATCAGCTCATCCCCCACAGTTTTTACCTTTTGTATCACTTGACCTACTCTTTTAGATTGTGAGCTCTAAGGCCTCATGCATACAGGATGCTTTTTGACTGTTTTACAGCAGCTGTTTTTAGCTGCAGACGTTTTTTTTCTACAGTCAATAAACCCTCCATCATGTCATCCTATGTGCTCATGCACACATAGGCTGTTATTAACTGTTTTTAGCAGTGACGTTTTTGAGCTGTAAAAAAAAAACAAGACCAGTGGGTTCTGAGAGACGTTTTTCAGCTGTAAAAACGTTCAAACGCTCAAAAACGCAGCTAAACATCAATCCCCAAATTTTTTGGAACTTTTAGATCAATTGAGCAAAAAAAAACCACTGGCCCTTTAAAAAAGCAAAAAAAATTGCAAAAATGCCGGTAATATAGCTGAAAAAATCACTGATAAGCTAGTGACGTTTTTTGGATGTTTTTTTAACGTCCTGTGTGCATGAAGCCTAACGAGCAGGGCCTCTGATCCCTCCTGTATTGAATTGTATTGCAACTGTACTGTCTGCCCTCATGTTGTAAAGCGCTGCACAAACTGTTGGCGCTATACAAATCCTGTATAATAAATAATAACAATAACAATAATGATAATGTCAGGGGAACAATTTCCTCTTCCAAGAACTTTTTTTTATTTTTATTTTTTACCGTTTTGTTATACTATTCCTTATTACATGGATCAGTCTGTCTGTTTTGCGGAGCTAATTGAGTATAGGAGTACCCTGAATTACTTTTCATTGTTTGACTTGATACTTATGCACACATGTCTGTTGTGCCACTTGAAATAGTGATTTTGCTCATAAACTTTTATTATGCCCGTTTACACATGACCCTTGCTTTACGGGCTGGAAACATGATATCCTTTATATACAGGTTCTGATGAGAAGAGCCTGAGATGTTGTAAAGTAAGACAAACAGATGTGAGCAATGGGAGGTGTGGATGTTAACTGACCAGAACAGATCTATCACAGATTTAAATATACAAAATAAATGTATGCTACGTACTCTAAACCAGGCTGGTGTAGAAAGAGCTAAACAATGCACACCATCTGATGTTTATGTCTTTTTAATCCCTTCCACTTTGAGCTCATATAATATGTAAATGTTTTTGAATGATAAAAACACACATATATAAATTGTTTGGATCAACCTGTGCTCAAAAAAGGACACTGCTGTCTAATCACCCTTTTAATTTCTAAACCGTGCCACCCTGTAAAAGAAGATGTTAAAATACACTACTACTACTACTGAAAAACTTTTTTTAATGTTGGACAAAGTGGAGGTGGATTAAAAGACCTGTCAGTTTTTATTGCTGCCTGTGCCCCGTTAGGGAGTTCCATCCTCTCTATTTGTCCTGATTACCATTATCATTGAGGCTGGGTTCAGACTATCCGACAAAAAAATGGTCCAACTTTGATCCTACTTTGCTGTGCGATTTACAGTCCTACATAGGGTCAAAGTTGGACTAATTTTCTGTGAACAGGGATCCGACTTTGATCCCGACAATACCAGGCACCTTGTACTCTGGGGATCTTAAAGGGGAACTCCACGCTAACTTTAAAAAAAACTGGCATGGGGTCCCCCTCCAGGAGCATACCAGGCCCTTTGGTCTGGTATGGATTTTAAGGGGAACCCCCATGCTGAAAAAAACGGCGTGGGGTCCCCCCAAAATCCATACCAAACCCTTATCCGAGCATGCAGCCTGGCAGGCCAGGAAAGGGGGTGGGGACGAGCGAGCGCCCCATTCCTGGAACATACCAGGCCACGTGCCCTCAACATGGGGAGTATGGGTGCTTAGGGGCAGGAGGGGCTCTGCGCCCCCCACCCCAAAGCACCTTGTCCCCATGTTGATGAGGACAAGGGCCTCTTCTCGACAACCCTTGGCGGTGGTTGTCGGGGTCTGCGGGTGGGGACTTATTGGAATCTGGAAGCCCCCTTTAACAAGAGGGCCCCCAGATCCTGGCCCCTCACCCTATGTAAATGAGTATGGGGTAGTCAGCCCATGTGGCCCCGCCCCATGCCGATATAAGGCACAGCACACAGCAGAGAGGGCATTCGTGAAGGAGATCGTGTTGTGTCAACATGGGAAGAAGAAGAGAGGGAGAACAGGGGGAAGAGGACAGAGGAGAAGACCGGCAAAAGAGCAGAAGACACAGCAGAGAAGGAGAAAAAAGAAGACCCCTCAGAAGATAGAAGACCCCGCAAAAGAGCAGAAGAAAGAGCCAAAGAGGAGAGAAGACACCGGAGCTGTACATTTTCTTTTGCAGGTAAATGGGTAGGGGTACAATGTACCCCATATTCATTTACATAGGGTGGAGGGCCGGAATCTGGGGGCCCCCTTGTTAAAGGGGGCTTCCAGATTCCGATAAGTCCCCGCCCGCAGAAGAGGCCCTTGTCCTCATCAACATGGGGACAAGGTGCTTTGGGGTGGGGGGCGCAGAGCCCCCCTGCCCCAAAGCACCCATACTCCCCATGTTGAGGGCACGCGGCCTGGTATGGTCCAGGAGGGGGGGCGCTCACTCGTCCCCACCCCCTTTACTGGCCTGCTGGGCTGTGTGCTTGGATAAGGGTCTGGTATGGATATTGGGGGGGACCCCACGCCGTTTTTTCGGCGTGAGGGTTCCCCTTAAAATCAGTACCAGACCAGAGGGCCTGGTATGCTCCTGGAGGGGGACCCCATACCAGTTTTTTTTTTAATTTGGTGTGAAGTTCCCCTTCAAGTTCCCCAGAGCATAAGTCGCATGCCAAAGTCGGATCAGTGAAGACACTGATCCGACTTTGATCCGACTTCAATGCCTTTCAATGGGTTAAAGTAGGATCAAAGTCAGACAAAAGTAGTACAGGAACCTTTTTTAAAGTCAGTCCGACTTTGAAAAAAAAGGTCGGACCAGTTAAGACGGCTCTCATATGGAATCATTGTCTTTGTGACGTAATGCAACTTGTGCTCCTAATGTCGGTCCGAGAATTGGACTAGTGTGAACCCAGCCTGAAAGTGAAAGTAAAAAAATCCCACATTTTGGGTTGTCCCCAGAAAAGTACTACTATCCAAAATGAAAAACCTTTTTTTCTATAGTTCTACTTTAAAATAAATGTATGCCCAAAACCGAAAAAAAAAAGTTTTGGACATGGATACACTTTAAAGAGAACCTTGCACTGAAAGCTACACTTATTTACTTTGGCCTATGTGCCAAAAATATGTGCAATCTGTGCTTTAATCACCATTAGTGAACTCTCAGAAGACCATTGCTGAACTCTCTAAAATACAATTATAAAACATTATCCCCTGGATGCAACTAAGGGTCCTTTCACATGAGCGGACGGGCTCTGCTGCTCAGCGAGGATCCATCCGTTGATCCCTGCTGAGCTGGAGGATGACAGGACCGTCTATGCACTCCGTGCAGAAATGGACCTGTCAGAGCTCTGCTCTCCTCTATAGGGGAACGGATGAACACGGACCGTCTGTCCGTATTCATCCGATCCGTCAGACAGATGGAAAATAGGGTTTCCATCCATCTGTATTTAGCAGATCGGAGTGGATTGGATGTCAGCGGACATGTCACTGCTGACATCCGTCACTCCATAGAGGACAATGGAATGTCCATTCAGGTCCGCCTAAAGAACTGACAGGCGGACCTGAATGGTCTGCTCGTGTGAAAGGACCCTAACACTGATATATGTTTCCAACACCTAACAAAATAAATATATCAAATGTGCTTGCGATGCACTTTTGATATATTTTTACTGATTATACACACCTTATCCCAACTTACATACAGTATTACAAGGGTTGATGTCACGCTTTTTCCAGTGAGATCTCATGAAATGTACCAGAGCATCATGTTGTGGGATTTAGGCTACTCAGTTTTCACCTGTACCTCGTAAGAAATCTAGGTAGCTATTTTTCTCCTATAATTTTATTGGTATTATTATTGCAGCATTTTGGCATAGGGACATTGCTTGTAGGGCAAGGTCCGATTTAGATATTTAACTGTCCAGTTGGCAGCTTGTTTATGTTTTACTCTCTGTTATTTATTTATTATTTATTTATTTCAAGTACTTATATAGCGCTGTCAATTTACGAAGTGCTTTACATATATATTGTACATTCACATCAGTCCCTACCCTCAAGGAGCTTACAATCTAAGGTCCCTAACTCACATTCATACATATACTAGGGCCAATTTAGACAGGATCTAATTTACCTACAGCATATATTTGGAGTGTGGGAGGAAACCGGAGTATCCGGAGGAAACCCACGCAGGCACAAGGAGAACATGCAAACTCCAGGCAGGAAGTGTTGTGGTTGGGATTTGACTACACCATTATGCCGCTCACTCTGTTAGATAGTCAGGTTGATTTACTAAAACTGGAAAGTGAAAAATCTGGTGCAGCTCAGCTTTCAAGCTTTTTTTGTCACAGCTTAACTGAACAAGCTGAAGTTAACAGCTGATTGGCTACCATGCACAGCTGCACACCAGATATTGCACTGTCCAGTTTTCGTAAATCAACCCAAGTGTGTCCCCTGATATGTGCTGTGATTTCTTAAGCCAACCATTATGTCACTATAGTATCTGTAGTGATTTCTTAGCCAGCAGGAGGAACCACAGCACCCAATGGGGACACGCTATTTGACACACCAAGTATAGGATAGCAATGGGGTTTGTAGCTCCACAAAAGAGCAAAGGATGGTCTTGCCATCTGCTGGACAGGTTCATATTCAATCTCTTCTTTTACAAAGTGCCAGTGTTTGTAATCTTTTAACCTAGTGATAAAAATTTGCTGCAGTTTTTTTCTTCAAAGTGCATTACTTCCGAATTCTCCAGCGGCAAGTCTATGCATTTAAACATGACTTAAACAGCCTGATCCTTGCCTTCAAGTAGACCATAATTTTGCATATGTGAACCTAAAACAAAGGTTTTGACTACTATTCTTTTTATAAGTACAACTGCTTGAACTTAACTAACTTATTATTAAATCTTTTTGGGGCACCACTTCCTTCTAAAACTAGTGTTTCACGCAAGATCCTTTAATGGGTAGAGGGCAATTGTGGTCAAGGGGCTGCTTACTATCTTTTGTCACCTTAAACAGCCACAGTACTCTACATCACCAAAAAATCTGAAAAAAAATTAAATCCAGCAGCACTCCTGATCTAATCTTACAGTGTATAAACATTACAGCCTGACCCCGAGCATCTTCACAAGGAGGTCAGCAATGGCAGATCCCACATCCATAAGTCATGGAGGGAGTGTTTGTTGCTTCCAGTTACATATGTGTAATATTACTCCCACAGGAAATACTGTCCAGGTCTTCCTAACTTCCGCCCCGCAACCAGGCAAACAACAGGCTTATTCACTCTTTCTCCAAAGACCAGTCTAGAGGATGTTGGTTTTGTTGTTTTTATTTTTGCAGAACTTGGATAGGAATGAGGGAAGTGGTGGGATACTTCAAAGATAAGAACTATGTACAACTGAGGACTTGGTTTTCCTTTCTGAGCAAGCTTTAGTGATGTCCAGGCTTTAGCTTAAATAGTATTAGGGCCATTGGAGCAAAGTCCCTTTAAGTAGGAAAGTGTCTGGACAGAGCTCTTCAGAACACCAGCCGGTGTTCCCTTTAATAGACTCACAACTGACTATAACTAGGCACCAAAGGGGTAGCTAAAGCACAAGGTTCCCAATGTCTTGCAATGTCTGTACACACAAGGCACAGGGACAGATGGATGCTTCTTTCCAATCTTCCAAACAATGCCCTCCAGTCATACTAGACAAATCTATGGCAGACAGCTCCCCTCGGTTAGCTTCTTCCAAGCACCTGGGTCAAAGCATTCTTCCCTCAGGTTGCCCATCTGAGGCAATACCCATGGCTGCTTGTGCCTGAGAGGGCAGCGTGTCCCCCTTCAGACTGGACGTCTCCAATCTGGGACAAGATCCAAAGCTCTGTTTGATCCCAGAATAAATAAAGTCTCCCAGCATGCCATCAGAACCTGCCTCTCTGGGATAGGCTGGGGCTGTATCAATATTCACGCTGCCATCTGCATAGCTCCACACCTATCATCCAGAAACTTCTCAAGTTGCCTGGATACAAAGGGAGCTATCTAGCAGGCTGCAGAGCACACAGATCAGACATGACTAAACAATCACAGCTCACTGGATACAGTGGGCCAAACTATGCTTTTACCTTAGCCAACATTTAAAGCCACACTGCCTACAGTGTGGCAACTAAATTTACCTATGAAAAACACCCTGCCTAGAAGGGTGCTGTATATGTAAACAGCAAAATGTTAAACAATTGTTTTAGTCTTTTTCCTTCATGTCTCTGCTCCTTTAAATTCAAACAAACATTTGAAGATCTTTCTATATTATCCTAGTTGGCCATAAATGCTCCAATGAAGACAAAGAATGCTCTGAATTTTGAGTATCAGTTATGATCATTTGACCACTCCTAATGTTCTAGAGGACCATAGTGTCTAATAGAGAAAAAGTTGTTCTTTCCAAGGTTTTCCAAACATCTGTTTGTTAACACATCAGTAGCCAGAGCATCAAATTCCTCTTTGAACTGGACCACAATCAAAGTCCGATGGTTTTACATCCAGAAATGCAGCATCAGATTCTGTGCATGGAAGTCTTAACTTTCTTTAGATTTGCTTACTGGTAAACTGCAAACCCAAGATGACATCTATTTTTTTGTGATAAAACTTCCACTGTCTGTATCTCTTGGTTTTATTTTTTTTTGTCTTGCGGTTTTCACTGAAGGGAACTTCTACATATACATTTTTTTATCTTACACTGAATTAGATTTATGTTGACTTAGCTTTTAACTTAAATAGGTTTATGACAAATTGTATTCAAGACCTTGGACATTCCAGCTGATCCTGCCCACTTTCCAAAAGTAGTGCTTAAAATTAAAGAGGAACTAAACTATGGAGTGTTTTCCAAAAATGGCATGCGGGGGGGGGGGGGGGACAAAGAACTAGTCATTAGTACTGCCTGTGGTCTCCCTGCAGCTGACTTTTTCCCCATTACACCATTACGAACTTACCATACTTTATTCTGCACTGGGTATCTGTATGGAGATGACCATCTTGGTGGAGGAAGGATTTTGCTTCCTTGTGTCAGAGCTTCCAACAAGGTGAACAGTGACTAGTACAGTAGTGGCATTGCCAAATCTCACTCCAAATCTCCTGAGACCATCAGTCAAGGGTAGAGTGCTTAAGATCTCACTAGCAGATATAGAGCTCTGAGACTTTAGGCACAGAGGAGCCTATGTACCCTCATAGACCAGTAAGAGCACTGTTATTTTTAGGAGTCTATTCAAGACAAATATAACCCCTATAAGGAAGTATATTCTCTATAACTTAGCAAATCTTCACCTTATGAGTTCAGTTCCAGGCTGATGTCTGCAAGTTATCTGTTGCTGTCAAAATTATTTTAACATACATATTATTGTAGTAAAGTGAGTTCATACATAACCACCCAGATTCTTTTTTTTTTACAGCTGTGGACTATTATATACCAAAATATAGTCCAATTACTGCAAAAGTATCAAGCATAGAGAAAAACAGGACATTGTTCACAAATACAAAAAGCCCACACCACATTTCCCGTAAGTCATTATGAGAAATTATGGTAAATGTAATGAATATTCTCATGCCTATATATTAACAGCTCCCTTCACTATCAGTACGCATTAACATTACATTCCTTTGCATAATTTCACATCTGGGCAGATGTCAGTTCACCATATGCTTACTTATATTCACCTGAAGTGTCAAGCAGGAAGCCTGATTCTGTCTTGCCAGTGCCTAAATAAGAATAAAGCTTGACCACTTAAAGAAAAAAACAAACATTTATATACACTGAGCAAAATTATAAATGCAACACTTTTGTGTTTGCCCCTATTTATCATGAACTGAACTCACAGATCTACAACTTTTTCTTTGTACACAAAATTCCCATTTCTCACATACTGTATATTGTTCACAAATCTGTCTAAATCTGTGTTGGTGAGCACTTCTCCTTTGCTGAGATAATCCATCCACCTCACAGGTTTGGCATAACAAGATGCTGATTAGACAGCATGATTATTGCACAGGTGTGCCTTAGGCTGGCCACAATAAAAGGTCACTCTAAAGTGTGCAGTTTTATCACACAGCACAATGCCATAGATGCCACAAGTTTTGAGGGAGCGTGCAATTGGCATGCTGACTACAGGAATGTCCACCAGAGCTGTTGCCCTTGAATTGAATGTTAATTTCTCTACCATAAGCTGTTTCCAAAGGCATTTCAGAGAATTTGGCCGTACATCCAACCGGCCTCACAACCGCAGACCAGGTGTAACCACACCAGCCTAGGACCTCTACATCCAGCATCTTCACCTCCAAGATTGTCTGAGACCATACACCTGGACAGCTGCTGCAACAATCGGTTTGCACAACCAAAGAATTTCTACACAAATAGTCAGAAACCATCTCAGGGAAGCTCATCTGCATGCTTGTCGACCTCATCGAGGTCTCGACCTGACTGCAGTTCGTCGTCATAACCGATTTGAGTGGGCAAATGCTCACATTGGATGGCGTCTGCCACTTTGGAGAGGTGTTCTCTTCATGGATGGATCACTGTTTTCACTGTACAGGGCAGATGGCAGAAAGCATGTATGGCGTCATGTGGGTGAGCGGTTTGCTGATGTCAAGGCTGTGGATCGCGTGGCCCTTGGTGGCGGTGGGGTTATGGTATGGGCAGGCATATGCTATGGACAATGAACACAGGTGCATTTTATTGATGGCATTTTGAATGCACAGAGATACCGTGATGAGATCCTGAGGCCCATTGTTGTGCCATTCATCCACGACCATCACCTCATGTTGCAGCATGATAATGCACGGCCCCATGTTGCAAGGATCTGTACACAATTCCTGGAAGCTGAAAACATTCCAGTTCTTGCATGGCTAGCATACTCACCGGACATGTCACCCATTGAGCATGTTTGCAATGCTCTGGATTGGCGTATAGGACAGAGTATTCCAGGTCCAGCCAATATCCAGCAACTTCGCACAGCCATTGAAGAGGAATGACCAACATTCCACAGGCCACAATCAACAACCTGATCAACTCTATGCGAAGGAGATGTGCGGCACCACATGAGGCAAATGGTGGTCACACCAGATACTTACTGGTTTTCGAACCCCCCAATACAGTAAAACTGCACATTTTAGAGTGGCCTTTTATTGTGGCCAGCCTAAGGCACACCTGTGCAATAATCATGCTAACTAATAAGCATCTTTATATGCTACACCTGTGAGGAGAATGGTTTATCTCAGCAAAGGAGACGTGCTCACTAACACAGATTTAGACAGATTTGTGAACAATATTTGAGAGAAAGAGGCCTTTTGTGTACATAGAAAAAGTCATGGATCTTCAAGTTCAGCTCATGATAACTAGGGGCAAACACAAAAGTGTTGCATTTATAATTTTGTTCAGTGTACTTACCTGCTCTGTGCAATGGAATTGCATAAAGAAGCCTCAAACCTCCTCTTCTTGTGTCTCCCCACTGGTGCTCCTGGTTCCTTCTCTCTGTCCAGTGCTCCCATGGGAAGTGTGGCACTTGTGTGTGCTCACTCCCGAGCCCTGCTGCTGTGTCCATTGACACAGACAGTGGGACCCAGCCCCGCCCCCTGCTCCTTCGTCACTGGCTTTGATTGACAGCACTGGGAGCCAATGGCTCCCCATGCCCCAACAAAGCCAGCGAGACCCGGAAGGGAGAGAAGAACTACAGACGTGCACAGCGCTGGACCGAATGAAGGCTCAGGTCAGTAAAAGGGGGGGTAAGGGGAATGCTGATGCCTAAACATTTTTTACCTTATTTTAACCTTATCTTCTATGCATTTAATGTTCTATGTGAACACATCATCAGGAAGTTTACATAGAACAGGAAATGCATAGAAGCCACACCTTTGTCTGATGTCATTTCCAGTTTCTGATAGTCCTTGGTTCCGATTTCCTGGAAGGTAGAACCCACGCTACAGAGATACACACCCAGTGATATCCCACACATGCGGTCAATGCCTGTGCTGGTCGGAAGGCACCAAATGTGAGTGATAGCATCTACTTCAGCAACTTTGTGCTATTTATCCAAACCAAGTTACGCAATGGAATATCTTTTTAATTGTTTTACATGAGCGGCTTCGTCTAACGGGAAAGTGTCGACACTGTTGGTCGATCCCTCCAAGACTACATCATATACACAAATATTTTTTCTGTGATTTGCGGTTTGGCAAGTGTAAACTCCTGACATTAACCTCAAAAGCAGAGTTGTATATTATTAGAACTTTGGGAATATCTGCACTAACACTTTTTTGAAGATTTTTATATTTCATGAATTTGCCACAGTGATATGTAGTTTTTGTTTGCACATTATTTCACTTTTATTGCTTAATTTTACACAAATATTTGTTGGGTTTATATGTATTTTTTGCAAATTTGTCCCACTCTTTGGCAGATGGTGGCAACATTCACATACGTTTTACACCATTGCACTGGTTGATAAGGTAGCACCTTAACCTTTTATACACACACAGCACAGATTTGATTCAGGCAGATTTCTGCCTGTAATCTAGGTAGGCAGCATAACCAATTATTTGTTCACTATACCAGTAGCACTTAAAGGGGTGCCATCACCCGTTTTATATATTTTTTACAATAATGTTAATAACAGCTGAAAAAAATCACTGATAAGCTACTGACGTTTTTTGGACGTTTTTTTAACGTCCTGTGTCCATGAAGCCTAAACCCACAACAGTAAGATCAGTCTGTATATGCAGTAGAGCATGCTTCTTATAAGATAAGGTAAGATAAGATAAGATAAGATAAGATAAGATAATATTTTATTTTGATTGTATACATGCAACAAAATTTATCTGGATACTCTTTCTAACAGCAATAAAACACTTCTCAACAAAACCACACATACATACTCCAATCACATGCCCACATATCTGTTTAAATATAAAATGTTAATTAAAAAAAAAAAAATTCCACATAACATTCCTAAAACGCTATACCTGGTGGCGTTATGGACAATACAATCCTAGAGATAAAACTACACTTTAAGCGATTAATGTGCGTTTTAAGTGTCCTATATCTTTCCCCTGATGGCAACAGGACAAACACACTGTAATCTGGGTGGGTTGGATCACTACTAATAGATTTTGCCCACTTTTTTAAATGACTAGCATATGCTGTGTCCAAATTCGGTAGCTCCGTTGCTATGACCACTGTTATTATCCTCCGCCCTGCAGCTGGCATACCACACTACAGCGCAGTGGAGAAGAATACTCTCAATGGTACAATGGTACTCACTGTGGAACCTAAGGCGTTAATCCTCCGCATTGTGTAAAAAGGATGTTTGATCCTGCCTTCTCTGATCCTCCCCTTCTTCCACAGTCTCCAATCCATGTCCTGCTAGTACAGAGCCTTGGGGGCACTCTGCACATGCTCAGCTTGGTGTGGTTGCTAGAGAGTTTTTTTTTTTTTTTTTTTAGGGAGGGTGCATGTGATTAGCACATGGCCAATCAGCACGGTCCACACAGAGGGCCAGGGGTCATTCAGCCTCATAGGACAGTCAGAGGAGAATGAAAAATCCTACAAGTTTTAACAAGTGCTTGGCAGGACACTGATAGAAGTCACAAGACTGCTATATACTGCTGATGAGAAAAGGTATTTAGCAGTTTATATTTACTAAAATAATTGCATTTCCATGTTCTGTGCACTGTGGGACACCGGATATAGTGAATGCAGGATCCTGGGCTTAGTAACACTTTAATAATGTTTACGCATTTAACCACTTCAATACTGGGCACTTAAACCCCCTTCCTTCCCGGACCAATTTTCAGCTTTCAGTGCTGTTGCAGTTTGAATGACAATTGCGCGGTCATGCGACACTGTACCCATATACAATTTTTATCATTTTTTTCACACAAATAGAGCTTTCTTTTGGTGGTATTTAATCACTCCTGGGTTTTTTATTTTTTGCGCTATAAATTAAAAAAAGACTATAAATTTTCAAAAACAATGCATTTTTCTTTGTTTCTGTTATAACATTTTGCAAATAAGTAATTTCTCTTCATAAATTTTGACCAAAAATGATACTGCTACATTTCTTTGGTAAAAATAACCCAAATTGGAGTTTATTTGGTGTTGGCGGACAGACAGATGTGACGTGGACTGTGACAGATGTGACGGAGACATACAGATGTTTTGGGGACTGTGACAGATGTTGTGTATGGTGGCAGATGTGATGGGGGTCATACAGATGTTTTGGGGGCTGTTTTATGGGGACACTTATGTGTATGGGGACAGGGGTATCAGTGTACTTGGTGCACTGTGTGGGGGGCGATCTGTGACAGCTTTCTGCATGAAATCATCATCATGCAGAGAGCTGTCACAGAGCTGCAGCTCCCCCCCCCCCCCCCCCCTGAGCTCTCACTGAGCTCGGCGGGGGAGAGAACTGTCACAGAGATGTTCGTCTCTGTTTACAATGTGACGGCTGTGATTGGACACAGCCGTCACATGATCGGGAGGGCCAGTCACTGCGCCCGTATCCCGATCTCTGCTCAGCTGGATCCTGTGATCATAATGATCACAGGATCCAGCAGCAGTGTGGCGCGTGGCCGCGCTGCGAGCTCCCGTTCTGCAGGACGTAAATACACGTCCTGTCAGAACGGGGAAGCTCCCACCCGACCGTATATATGCAGTGGCCGGGTGGGAGGTGGTTAAGTATACATGAGAATATTACAACACTGGCAATGTAGAATAATTTGACTTGTCTAACACACATTTACTCGCTTATACTTAACATTACTCAGGTGTTTACACACAGTTTTTTTACTTACAGACTTTCTGTCAACAAGTTCCTGAGTAAACATCAGTAAATTAGTATGCCCCTGTGCAACTGGCCTTACTCAGTCTTATGATATGAATCAAAATTCTTGAAAAAATATCAATTACATATATTTGGTGGTACAATTTATAATTATTTATAATACAAAACATGCAATTATCTTCAGTTCTTCTTTTTTACATACACTTCAGATATGTTTTTTTTAAAAATTTGAACAAGCCCCCGTAAATTTAAGGAAATACTAATCATTTAAAAGAATATAATGCTGCTTTTGTCATATTGCGTGTTTGTGTTGAGGGGAAGGGGGCAACAATTAGGTTGTCATTCTTGTTGGTGCATGTATGTAGTGCTGCTACTTGTGTGCTCTACAAGAGCAGATAATAAAACCAATACTAACTGAATTACCTGTGGATATGAAAACAAAGCATACTAGCTGTTGATAAGTAATTTTTTTTCTGCATGCTGGGTCGGTAACGTCACAAGGGGGCAGTGCCACCAGGTGACGACACCAGGTGGCCCTGCCCTTACCTATATAAGAACTGAAAGACAGCGGAGGAGCCAGTAGGAGGTCGGCCTTCATGGACGGTGGAAGCGTTTTTAGTTCTTTTTTTCTTTTTATGGCAGTGGCAGTGGCTGTGGAGGCGTGATTGACTTTGGAGTTACATCGGGGGACACTGATTTTTTTTATTTTTTAATAAAGGATTTGACAAAAACTCTCTGTGTTTTTATTACTTTTTGACACTTTTTTGGTGAATGGATAGGGGTACTATGTACCCCATACTCATTCACATAGGGGGTGGGCCCTTGTTAAAGGGGGCTTCCATATTCCGATCAATTCTCCTCCTTCCATGCCCAACCCCCCCACCCCCCCCCCCCACCAATTTTCAGGTGCAGCACAGGGTTATTAAAACTAAGGTGTGTCTCAGGCTCTTATACAGAAAACCCAACTATGCCTGCCATTCCTGTCCAACTGCTTTACTCTTAGAATGCTTGATAAGTCTGCCCCTTCCATTCATAGATCCTGAATCATTCATAGAGGCTGTAGTATGGCTTCTATAAATGGAGACACTGGCTGGAAAGGGTGGGCAGAGTTGGGATCTTTTGATGAGAGTCCGTGACACATCCTACAGATTGCTATTTATGTTGTTTGTGCTCATGCGCTTAGGCTGAAAAAAAAATTAAGGCAGAAAATAAATAAATAAATCAGTGTAATTCAGTTCAAGCTCTCTGATTGTGCTCTCATATCATGTATCCATTATTAGTTTTTTAGTGGTCATTAATCATTTTATTTCATTTCAGTCAGTTTGAAGAAATGCGTTTGAGTTAATCCATGAAAAAAAGTGTATAAAGGAGAAATAAAAAATATTTCATAAAGCAACCAGTAAGCTTGTTAAAAAACGTGCAATTTTTTGCCCTTGGCTTTACAAATAAAACATTTTGTGAAACAGAATGCATTCATCACATCTCTAAAAATAAGACTGTTGTTAACATGTTAGCCAGCATGTATCCAATTTGTCAAGTTCAAGGTCCTCCCAACTTGCAAAATGAAAGCTGAATTCCAGGTAAATAACTACATTCGAATTTAAAATACATTTATGGAAGGTGGGAATTATATGGAAACTATTTTACCTGACAAAGTCAGAGCCATTTTCTGAGTTAGTGCTGGACTAAACTAAGGCAAGGAGTTCTGTGCTTTGGCTGAGCTCCATGATGGAGAAAGTCTACATCATTTCTGAGATGTTCTTAGAGTACCCTGTCTGGGGTACCATTTATTACTTCCACTGGAGAAGATAGGTTTTTGTAATACTACTCCTAAGCCGTATTCGTCCTAAACTTATGGACTGAGAGAGAGTTTGCACTTTGTTACAGTGAAAAAAAGAGTTAATGAAGAATCATTTGTATACTGCTGTAACTGAGAACAGCTTTTCTGAAGTAAGGTAACATCATTCCTATGCACAAAAAAGGTTTTGGGACCTGGAGTCTGAGGCTGGGTTAAAACCTATGTGAATTGGCTGTGGCTTACAACACATCCAATTCTCAAACCATTTGAAAACATGTTGTTTTCAATGGGTCTGGTTCACATATGTGCATTGCATTTGCACTCCGCATTGCACAGAAAACGTGTGCGTTTTCTAAGCAGTGTGATGCGAATTCCAGGCACATTCTGTTCAATTGGAATGAATCTGATTCACAGATGTGCTCTGTTGTGAACTGGCATTCTCTCCCCCTCCTCCTACACTCCCCCCCCCCAGGTCAGCTGATCCCCTGCTAGAACGGAGAGGAACCGCTGAACAGCAGCTGTTTCTCTTTGCTGGGAGAACGGAGCTGGATTTCGCACCAGACTGGTGTGAAGCCAGCCTGAAGGCTTTGTAGAGACTTGGGAGGGATGAAGTCTCTAGTTCTGGATCCAGGTTTGTGCCCAGGCCTTTTGTAAGATAGGTGAGTGACTAGTGTTCATGGGCTTCACCCCAGCAGGTAAAGGAGGTATCTGCTCTGGAATCAGGAGGGCTCCATCTAGGAGACTGGTGGGAGCCATTCAGTAGGGAGCTGTTAGGTGCATACATTAATGTATCTATCCTTGGTCACACCCACTTGTTTTTTTCATGAATTTATTTAGCTATTTTATGTTATGATCCTTCACTGAAGTTTTGTATTGTGACGGAATTTCTTCCAGACTCTTCCCAATTCTGCAACCGTTAACTACTGAAAAGTGGGTATCTTCATCTTATTAGCAGTAAAATTTGAGACAACTCTTTTCTTCCTAGTAAGACATCTGCCTGTCAACTCATTGTGCAGGATGACGATACTCAAGACCTGTTACGGCCTGAAAATTACTGATACAATATTATTGACTACTACAACAATTCCACAGTCAGTGGGTATGGGCTCAACCTCTCGCTTATTTATCCTAATTGCAAAATATGCATTGGAGAAAATTAGGCTTATTCAATTTCTGTTGTGTGTTTTTCATATACAATATTATTGACTGATCTTATTAAGTATCTTATTAAAGTGTATCTAAAGCCAAAAATGTAATTTTTGTTTTGGATAGAGTGGTGAGGAATTAGAACCCCTACCAGTATTTTCCTTTGGTTGCCATCCAGGCTGGGCTTCAATCATGTCTGAATTCATCTCAATTACATGAGATTGTAAGTTTACATAAGAAAAATAACATTGTTTTGCTTTCTGTCCAACTTACAGGTAGCAATATGATACTGCATTTCAGGCAAGATCAACAGGTATTTTTTGTACTTGCTAAAAATGTCCTTAGCCTGCAAAAAAACGAATGCAGCCACCACATCTAAGGACTGGTAAGCCACAATGTATTAAAAATTGTTGGGTTTAGTAATCCTTCAATTCATGTATACAGTGCATGAGAGATGGTCAGTGCACACAATTTTAAATACCTAATACATCATCCTGAATTAAAGTGCTCTACTACTACACATTGTGAAACCTATTGGCAGTGAACTGCTAATTCACCTACAAGCTTGATCCTTTTGCCTGTGCAATTAAAACAATAAATCTCATTGAGTGACTCTGTGCCCTCTAAGCGGGTCATAGGTCAAATGAGACCATAATTCCAGGCCTCGTAAAATATGGCAGACCCTCACAACAGGTGTCTACCTCCTAATGCCAACTGACAACTATTTTATTACTTCACAACTTAAGTTAATGGTTCTTCTCCAAGCTGTCCGCTTTACGTCTCTGTGTGCTGGAAGACTTTTCTAGATTGTTTTAATTAAAAGCATTAACTCATTTCACATGCGGTTTAAAGAAGTGTGTTAATAATAAATAACTGGATGGTGCAAACCCCATTTTTTATGGCAAACAGCCTGTAAATCTGTTAACATCTCCAGATGTACATATATTTTCCACACCAACTTTACCATGGTTGTAATGTAACCAGTGTTTCTGTTACCACAAAGTGTAAATCAGAGGTGACAATGCATATTCTCCATATATTCTGAATGCGAGCAATGGAAGTTGTTTTTATGTAAGTTGCTTTATGATGTCAGACGTTAGAAATGTTCTTCAATATTTCATGTGAACACATTTCAAACTCTAGCTATTGAAAACTTTAAAGACATCATTATTTTAGTTGCACCACTAATCATTGGAAGATCACATCTGAAAATTTGTCTTTATATGATTGAGCAGATGCCTACAGGGATAATAGCCTGCTCTGCTCTCCACTTCAGATTTTTCATTCAGCTGTTACTGTAGACAATCACTGAAGAATATTCCACCTTTTCCCTTTGTCAGTAACCTGATGATCTGAGAACCCCTGTTTGTGATGTAGGGGAGATGTATTCCCAAACACATTCACTTCAGGCTCCCTCATACAAAAAGTCTTCCATTAAAAAAATATTAGATTTTTAACCTTTCCCCAACCACATAACACAAGCACTGGGAGGGAAAGTGGGCTTTAACACCCAGTTGTTTGCATCTATGGCAGCCTGGGGTTATGTGCTGAGGATGTACAAGCTGCATGCTCCCACCACACTAACAAGACGTGCAAGGTGTTTTGGTCCGAATGTTGATTCGGACAAAATTTGGTTATTTGGAGATTCGGATGTATCCGAATCTCCAAATTAATTAGTAAGGAACATCATGCCCTGGTCGATGATGGCACAAGGGGTGGAGTCACCCACTGACATCATTGGGTGACTTCGCCCCTTAGCTATGTAATAAATGTCAGATGGCAGAGCAGGCAGACGGCGAGAGCCTTCAATGAGACCTGAGGGGTTTTTTTCTGTTTTTCGGGTCTGGCTGTGCCGCGGGCATCATGATTGATGATGGATCTACACCGAGGGACATTTTTAAAACAAAAATTAATAAAGGAATTGTCAAAAATTTGTGTGGTGTCCTTACTTACTTTCTACACTTTTTTGGTAAATGGGTAGGAGCACTATGTACCCCATACTCATTTACATGGAGGGGGCAGGATCTGGGGGCCCCCTTGTTAAAGGAGCTTCCAGATTTTGATAAGCCCCCAACCTGCAGACCCCCACAACCACTGCCCAGGGGCCCTTGTCCCCATCAAGATGCGGTTGCTTGTCCCCCCCCCCCCCCTTTCCTGGCCTACCGTGCTGCATGCCCGGATAAGGGTCTGGAATGGATTTTAGGGGGGACTCCACACCATTTTATTTTTAATTTTGGCATGGGCTTCCTTTTACGATCCATACCAGACGAGAAGGGCCTGGTATGGATTGGTGAGGGGGAACCCCACACTGTTTTTTTTTTCAGAATTTTTCATTGCCGGCATTCTTTTGGTTACATTTCAGCTCTTATCGGTGAAGCCCGTTGACAGCTGATGAATCATCGGTTGTTAAACCTGTTCGTTGGCGTAGAACTACCCCTGTTCCCGGGGACCCGTCACCAACACCCCCAGACGTCCAACCCCCGAATAGTTTTAGACCTTCGAGGAAATTGTTCCCCCGGGGGTCTAGGACGGGGGAGGTACATTTACTCATACCCCATGTATCACGAG
>BLSH010537842.1:673669-683813 GCA_018402905.1 Glandirana rugosa | reverse complement strand
ATGTACCCCATACTCATTTACATGGAGGGGGCAGGATCTGGGGGCCCCCTTGTTAAAGGAGCTTCCAGATTTTGATAAGCCCCCAACCTGCAGACCCCCACAACCACTGCCCAGGGGCCCTTGTCCCCATCAAGATGCGGTTGCTTGTCCCCCCCCTTTCCTGGCCTACCGTGCTGCATGCCCGGATAAGGGTCTGGAATGGATTTTAGGGGGGACTCCACACCATTTTATTTTTAATTTTGGCATGGGCTTCCTTTTACGATCCATACCAGACGAGAAGGGCCTGGTATGGATTGGTGAGGGGGAACCCCACACTGTTTTTTTTTTCAGAATTTTTCATTGCCGGCATTCTTTTGGTTACATTTCAGCTCTTATCGGTGAAGCCCGTTGACAGCTGATGAATCATCGGTTGTTAAAGACACGACAATCACTTTTCGACCAATTCAAATTCGAAACATTCCGAACATTTAGAATTCCTTAATAAATTAATAAAGAAACAAATTTAAACTAGATCAAACGAAACTAATTCTGATAGGAATCAACAAAACAAAATTAGTAACATAACAAATCTATCCGAAATGAAACAAAACAAATTTTTCTGTTCTGCACGTCTAGCACTGGCCAAGCTGCCTCCAACAGCTCTTGGCCATGGCTTCTGATTTGGAGCCAGCAGGACAGGCTCTCCTGCTATTAGGATACCTCTCCACCTCCTGGCATTACAGCCCATTTAAAAGGCCAGTGGCAGCTGTTAAAAAGGAGTTAACAACCTGATTTTTTAGTGTTTATGTGATTAATAATAAAGAAAGTAAGGGGAGAGAAATTTGCAAAGAACAGGCTAAAAACTATTTAAGAAAAAGTCTTGCTTCAAAGGCCTTAGCCACTTGACCTCTGGAAGATTTACCCCTCTTCATGACCAGGCGAATTTTTGCGATACATCATTGCGTTATTTAACTGACAATTGCATAGTCATGCAACGCTGTACCCCAAAAAAAAAAATTTATTTTTTGCCACAAATACAGTTTTCATTTGGTGGTATTTGCTCTCTACTGGGTTTTTTATTGTTTGCACTATAAACAAAAAAGACCGACAATTTTGAAAAAATAATATTTTTTACTTTCTGCTACAAAACAGATGTAATAACAACATTTAAAAAAATCTAATTTCTTCATAAATTTAGACCAATATAAGTATTCTGCTACATATTTTTGGTAAAAAAATCCCAATAAGCATATATTGATTGGTTTGCACAAAGGTTATAGCGTCTACAAACTATGGGATATATACTGGAATATTTTTTTTTTCTAGTAATGGCGGTGATCAGCAACTTATAGTGGGACTGCGATATTGCAGTGGACAATCTGACACTAACTGACACTTTTAGCACTTTGTGGGTATCAATGACACTAATACAATGGTCAGTGCTAAAAATATACACTGTCACTGTACTAATAACACTGGCTGGGGAGGGGTTAAACATCTAGGGTGATCAAAGGCTTTAAAGGGTGCCTAGCCAGTGCTTTTGTATACTGTGTATGGTGTTTTTACTAAGATGTGATAGATTTCCATCAAACCCCCGCTGTTAGGATGGGGATGCTGTCCAGCCTCTCTGCTTGACGAGACTTTTTCTGTGACATATCTGCTGTTGCTCCCCCTACCTGGAAGTGCAAACTCACGTATATATACATGATTCTGAACAGAACAGCCACTCTGTAGCAGTAAATCTGCTATAGGTGGTCGTTAAATGGTTAGATAAAGGAAACCTAGGATGAGAAGCATAAAGACTGCCATTGCTGACATCTGCTTTTGAAAATGCTAATTGCCAAGCTTTCGTTCTGATCGTCTAGCTTCAGTACTTCTTGATCAGATAAATGTACTGTATATGGCTTTACTTGCTGAATACTTATTTCAGTCCTGTAATTTGGAGAAAAAAATCACTAAAGTGAAGGAGGAGGTGATTTGAACACAGGATCACTCCGCAACCATAAAGCAAATGATTCAAAAAAGAATTCACTTGTTTTCTGGCCTTGTGCTGTAGAAGAGTTACTACCCATGCCAGCATGCTGAGCTAGCCATTGACTTGTTTATTTAGCCAGCAGCCCTTATTCTTTAATGTAGCTCTAAAGGATGATGGTTTATTGCAGGTTTGTGCATTCTCTGCATTAAGGTAAAAAAGAGTGCAGCTTTCCCCCAAATATACTTACCTGAGCCTGATCTTGATCCAGATATGTGCACAAGAGCAGAGGCTTTCTCGGCTCTCTCCATCCTTATTGGTTCAGACACGGCAGCGGGAGCCATTGACTGCTGCTGCTGTAACGCACAGCCAGTGAGGAGGGAGCAGGCGCCGATCCACACTCTGTGTGTCAATGGGCACAACAGCCAGCTCGGGAGTGAGACCGTATGAGTGCAGCTTGCTATGGTGGGCACTCGGTGGGGATAAGGAGCCAGGAGTTCCGGCGGGGGACCAAAGAAAAAGGAGGATCGTTGGCTCCCACTGCTATCAATCAAATGATGTGCGAGGTGATGTGTCAATGGACGCAAACAGGGTGGCTCAGGAGTGAGCCCGCATAAGTGCCCCCATATATAGTGGCTTCCTATGGGGGCACTCGCCAAAAAGGAGGAGCCTGGAGTGCCAGCGGGGGACCCCAGAAGAGGAGGATCAGGGCTGTCCTGTGCAAAACCATGACACAGAGCAGGTAAGTATAACATGTTTGCTATTTTTTTAAAAATGGCTTTAATATGACTTTAATAGCGTGTTTGGCACTCAGGTGTAGCTCAATGCCTGACACTCCAAAAGATACATGAACTATTTTTGAGGCAGAATTGAGCACTTTTGGCCCCATAGCCTTGAATAGAAATGCCTGAAAATGAGCGAATTAAGTACCGCTGTGCATTTTCTTTTGCGCTTTTTAGCCTGTAGGAACTGATCTTTTCACCAGAGGCGTGTGCCTGGGCACACCCTAATAACTCTGTGCGGGGCTGACTCCCCCTAATGCCTGGGCCCCCCCCCCACCCATGCTGCCTGTTGCCCCCTCCAGTGCTGCTGGCTTCTCTCCTCTTCTCTCAGCTGCTGCATGGAAAGTTTCAGGATGGACATCAGGGGAAAGGGCTAGTAAATATGTCATTTACTGGCCCCTTCCTTTTCTAAATGAACACAGTAAACACACTCACCACTCACTCACTGTGGTCATTCACAAACTGAAACGTAGTAAACAGTTTACTATGCTTCCATGTGTATGAGCTTTGGGGTGCACACCCTAATGCGATAGACTGCGCACACCTATGTTTTCACCCTAGTGATTTCAATTGGCTAAAACAAAATGCCTGAAACTTGAATCCCCACATAAGGCCTTATGCAAACGGGGAGAACAAAATGCCATTTTCATTTCTTTTTATACCTGTGAATGCAGATGTATTTCAGCCAATCTGTCTGTGCCCATTATGGTGTTTAGGTTTGCATTTATGAACAGCATTCAGGGGGATTAAAAAAAATGTTCCTTATCTGCGTTCAGAGAAGTTTACTGGCATAAATTACACACCTACACATATAAACACTTGTAAACAAAGATGTTAAATCATTCCAGTGGGCAGAATAAATTAATATTCTACCCTATAGAATGAGTTTATGCGCCCCGGTTCGGTTTGCACCAAAACTCTCGAGCATGGCAAAGGTTCAGACCTAAACTCTAAACTCTATTAAAGTCTATGGGACCCAAACTTGAAAAATCAAAAGTCCCCATTTTGAAGGCTTACTGTATAGGCAAGTTATTGGCCATAAAAATGGTATGGGGAGCTGGGTACTGCCCTGTGGGACATGTATCAATGCAAACATTTTTTTTTTTTTAATTGTATTTAAAGGAGCAGTGATTATAATGATGCTTAAAGTGAAACAATAAAAACAAAATATTATTTTAAATAAAGTGCCTGGGGGTCCCCTTAGTCTGCCTGTAAAGTGGGGCATCTGTACCGTGTGTAGAACCTGCTGCAGCAAAACTGGCATTTATCAAGAACAAAAATGACATTTAAATTGATTTTCTTTGCAAGCTTTCTTTATTTTGTAAACAACGGCTTGGGTAGCCAGTCTGTATGATGAGGCCTCGTTTTAGTGCACTCAAAACAAGATTAGAGATTTTTTGGATAAATTCTGGCATTTCTTTGGCAGACTTTGAATGGAAATAACAAAGCTTTGTACCACAGTGAGCAAGCCTTTTGTGAAGAAGCCAAATTATAGTACACTTAGGCCAAGATTAACAATGTTTTTAAAAATAAAGTTTGTCTCTTTCGCAGACTTTGGATAAAAGTAACAGGTGCTGAAAAATTGGGCCTTGGGTGTTGGTGGTGCCTTCAGACCATAACCCTTCACAGTTATCCTTGGCAAATGCAGGATTACATTCTGCGCTTTAAAAATGTTATACAGGTGTGGAAAAATTGGGCCTTTGGGTGTTGGTGGTGCCAGCACCCTGTAACTCCTCAGTTATTCTTGGAGGGCACAGGGCTGACGCTGTGTTCAAATAATTCAGCTGACTCCTCCATGCATGATGTTGGGGCTATGGCAGGAGTAGCTTTGGACAAGGAGGCAGAATAAGCCACTCTGGCAGCTGTGGTGGACTGCGCACTAGAGTCAGCTTGGGTGATAGATGGTTTAAAGTGGTAGTAAACCCATCCATTTAACAGTTTAAAAAACAGTTACATATCCTGCACGTGCCGGAAATGTAACACTCCCATTGGTTGTGCTCAAAACCAAACTGTCTAACCATCTAATAGCTGGTGTTATAGCTGATCACATGTGCAGCATCACGGCAGTTGTAGATTAAACAGAGGCCAAGATGGCAGCTTCCTTGGCTGAAAATGATAGGAGGGTTTACTACCACTTTAAGGGTATGAGGATGGTTTAGTAAGCCAGCCCACCACCTCCTCTGCATGCTGTAGCTGGATAGCACGGGCAACATCACTTTGTTGGCCTCCCAGACACGATGGGGGACCCATTTCCCAAATTTAATAGATGCTGGGAAATGTGTGATTGGATGCACTTTATTGAATGAAAAATGGTGTTCGGTGCACTTTAAATTGAGGACTGCTGCTGACAGAAATGTACAAACTATAAAAAAAAAAGGGGGAACAACAGCGTCACAGTCAAAAAAACTGCGGCCGACAATTTAAAAAAAGGGGGCAGGCATGGATGGGATAAAAAATACACAAAAAGGCAGGAACCAAAACAAAAAAAAGGGGTATACTGTACCAAATGTTATGTAACACTGCACTGCACTAACACACTACAGTGACACTACACTATACTGACACACTACACTATACTAACACATTACACTATACTGACACACTACACTATACTCACACTACACTATACTGACACACTACACTATACTAACACATTACACTATACTGACACACTACACTATACTCACACTACACTATACTGACACACTACACTATACTAACACACTACACTATACTCACACTACACTATACTGACACACTACACTATACTAACACACTACACTATACTCACACTACACTATACTGACACACTACACTATACTAACACATTACACTATACTGACACACTACACTATACTCACACTACACTATACTGACACACTACACTATACTGACACACTACACTATACTCACACTACACTATACTGACACTACACTATACTCACACTACACTATACTGACACACTACACTATACTCACACTACACTATACTCACACTACAATATACTGACACAACACTATACTGACACACTACACTATATTCACACTACACTATACTGACACACTACACTATACTAACACACTACACTATACTGACACACTACACTATACTAACACACTACACTATACTCACACTACACTATACTGGCACACTACACTATACTCATACTACACTATACTAACACACTACATTATACTGACACACTATACTCACACTACACTATACTGACACACTACACTATACTAACACACTACATTATACTGACACACTATACTCACACTACACTATACTAACACACTACACTATACTAACACACTACACTATACTGACACACTACACTATACTCACACTACACTATACTGACACACTACACTATACTAACACACTACACTATACTGACACACTACACTATACTCATACTATACTATACTATACTCACACTATACTAACATTCTACACTCAGAGTCACAATAACACACTAACTTGCTAGTAGCAAACTCAGCCCTGCTCTATATCTATCTCCACTCCAACAACACACTGCAACAGCTTCCTGTGGGAATGAACATTTTATAGTGTGGGGTCATCATGACTTTGTCCAATCATGGCTCTGACTGTGGTCTGGTTGGGTAAAGCCTTACACCTAACCAGCACTCAGGTTCATTACTTCATTTAATTAGGGCTGTAGAATGCACTGTGCAGCACGCAGTGCATTGCGGGGCGCTTGGTGGGTGAACATGCCACCAAGCGCCTCGCAAATTCCGGTGTTCCTCAAACGGCTCAAACTGTCTGCCCAACTCTACACAGTGCACATCAGTGAAGGAGAAAAATTACTTATTTGCAAAACTGAACCACCTCCTGTCCATGCTATAGCCAAAAGACAGCTACAGCGTGGGCCTTAATTACCAGGAGGATGTCCATGTACGTCCTCCCGTGCATGAGCTGCCTGCGTGCATCACAGATCGGTGTAAGGGGCCAATCCTGGCCTCTTACCACGTGATCAGCTGTCAGCCAACTACAGATGATCACGTGATGTAGACAGAAGATCGCAATTGGCTTTTGTTTCGCTCACGCTGACAGTGAGAGGAGAAAAAAAAAAGCTGATCACCAGCTTCTGTCAGAGGAACATCGGTCCCATACACGGTGAGCCACTGCTGCTATGCAGTGCCCACCAGTGCCACCTATCAGTGCAGATCAGTGCTGCCTATCAGTGCCCACCAGTGCCACCTACTTGTGCCCATCAGTGCCACCTATCAGTGCCCATCAGTGCTGACAATCAGTGCCCACCAGTGCCTTATCATCAGTGCCACCTATCAGTGCTAAGCAAGTGGTTAATAACAGAAACTAGAAAAAAAAGTTTCCTTTTTCATAATTTTTACTTTTTGCTTGTTTGGCAAAAAAATAAAAAATACCACCAAAACAAAACTCTATCTGTCTCCAAAAAAAAAGATAATTTAAAATAAGTACAGTGTTGCATGGCCACGCAATTGTCATTCAAAGTGTGACGGCGCTGAAAGCTGAAAATTGGACTGGGCAGGAAGGGGGTATAAGTGCCCAGTAAACAAGTGGATAATAAAACTTGTTTCTGATAATAAATCTGAAAATCCCAATTAAAAAAATAAATAAAAATCACTTCTCTCCATTCATTAAAATCCTGTCTAAACAAAAGCCCATGTCTGTTTATTTGCAGTGGTGATCAGATCCTGCTGGAGTCCTTTCCACAAAGGGGCTGGGTCTGATGTAGAAGTCCATGCCATCTTTTGCACACAGCTGCCTCCTGCTATCCTCGCCAGTCTCCCCCTCTCCCTCTCTCCCTGAGCTTGGTGGATGCTCAGTAATATTTGTACAGAGGCTGCGGAGGGATACTGGTGTTGCTCTCTCTCTCTCTCTCTCTCATCCAGACACCAACTTGGAGTTTGTGGCTGGGCGCATTGATCAGGTCTGCTTGCTGGGGGTGTGCTGAGGCTCAGACTGTCACTCATTCTCTGATCAGTGCCTGCACACAGCTTACTGAGCAGCTGGCAAACCACTCGAATAAAAAGAATTATTTTTTTGCAAAATACACTCAATCTGCAAACAAAAAAAGGGGAAAAAAAGAAAAAAAATAATCAAGACCCCATTTTACCACCATTGCACCAAATCCAGCATTTGCAACAAAAGGGGATCTTAACGCCTAGGATCATCTTTGGAGCCCATCATTGATATTGGAGCAGCAGGAGGAATTCCTGGCTCTGCAGACTTACAATGCTGCACACTAAGGATCTCATCTGGACTTTATGTTTCCTGGGAGCTGCAGGTATTTCCTTCTATTTTCTTTATCATTTGCTGATGTTTGTTTGTTGTGGTCAGTGGAGGATGGGATCTGTAGAAGGATGGGATCTGTAGAAGGATGGGATCTGTAGAAGGATCTGTAGAAGGATGGGATCTGTAGAAGGATGGGATCTGTAGAAGGATGAGATCTGTAGGATGGGATCTGTAGAAGGATCTGTAGAAGGATGGGATCTGTAGGATGGGATCTGTAGAAGGATCTGTAGAAGGATGGGATCTGTAGAAGGACGGGATCTGTAGAAGGATCTGTAGAAGGATCTGTAGAAGGATGGGATCTGTAGGATGGGATCTGTAGAAGGATGGGATCTGTAGAAGGATGAGATCTGTAGGATGGGATCTGTAGAAGGATGGGATCTGTAGGATGGGATCTGTAGAAGGATCTGTAGAAGGATGGGAGCTGTAGAAGGATGGGATCTGTAGAAGGATGAGTGTTTTCATACTCGGTGCATTGTTGTGATCTATAGATTGCTTTGTTTTAGATTTTGTATCCGGCGCTGATGTTTCTTCTTCTGATGAATTCATTGTATCAGATTCTGGAAGCGGTGGAGGGGATGGGGCTGCTTCTCCCTTTTGTTTTAGCCCTGCTCTGTGGATGAGGTGTCATTTCCCACCATGGCTGATTAATGCCAATCTATGCAGCACAACAACAGTGCTATGTATCGTCTTCATCCCCTATAGAGCTACATCGGTCAGTGCCCGGCAATTCACTGCCATTCAATCAGAGGCTTTCTATGGAGGGTGATCGTTATTGTGTATGCCGAACGTGATTTGTACAGAGGAGGGGGTGGGAAGGGCATCTCTGATTCTGCATCCCAAACCTGGGGAACTTTCATCTCAGCCTGCCATGGCTGGGCATCCAATCTCATCGCATCACATCTGATCTGTGTGATGTGCCATTCAAAGGTCTGATCCTACCACCATGGCACACCATTCCTATTATACTGTATGGTCTGGGGATGGCAGGCTGGTGGATAGAGATGGTACCCAGAGAACCAGGGGCTGGAGATGGCTTACCTCCTCCACCCTGTCCTATGCACCCACCTCCTATCCACCTCCCAACCATCCATCCACCTCCCATCCATCCATCCATCCAGCCACCTCCCAACCATCCACCTCCCATCCATCCATCCACCTCCCATCCATCCATCCACCTCCCATCCATCCATCCAGCCACCTCCTATCCATCCATCCACCTCCCATCCATCCATCCAGCCACCTCCCAACCATCCACCTCCCATCCATCCATCCATCCAGCCACCTCCCATCCACCCATCCACCTCCCATCCATCCATCCAGCCACCTCCTATCCATCCATCCACCTCCCATCCATCCATCCAGCCACCTCCCATCCATCCATCCACCTCCCAACCATCCACTTCCCATCCATCCATCCACCTCCCATTCATCCATCCACCTCCCAACCATCCATCCACCTCCCAACCATCCACCTCCCATCCATCCATCCACCTCCCAACCATTCATCCAGCCACCTCCCATCTATCCATCCACCTCCAAACCATCCACCTACCTCCCATCCATCCATCCATCCATCCATCCACCTCCCATCCATCCACCTCCCAACCATCCATCCACCTCCCAACCATCCATCCACCCATCCTCTGCTGGGATCAGGCAGTGCCAGGTGTACAATCTACTTTTATAGGGGAAGTGTCACTGTGTGCAGGGAGGAAGAGGATGATGATGATGATGATGATGATGATGGTACCCTATAGACATGGACATCTCTGTGAATGATATGATGTGATCACTGACTGCCCCCATAGACTTGTCACCTCCTCTCTATAAATATTTATTACGTGATTTCTGACTACTCCAGTGGATACCTACATCTATCTATCTATCTATCTATCTATCTATCTATCTATCTATCTATCTATCTATCTATCTATCTATCTATCTATCTAGTGTGATCATTGACTACTACAGTGCTGATGCTGCTGAGATGCCTCAGTAGACATCCCCCCCCCCCCAATCCTCATCTCCTCTCCCTTCACCCCCTCCTCTTCTCTCCTCTCCTCTCCTCTCTTCTCCTCCCCCACTTCCCTCTCCTCTACTCCTAACCCC
>BLSH010537842.1:659079-669679 GCA_018402905.1 Glandirana rugosa | reverse complement strand
CTTCGGTACGTTTTATTTATGTTTTCTTGTCAGCCGGACACGTAAAAAACAGAGATTTCAAAGGACCTTTTCGTAAGTAACAACGGTAACGGTTCTGGTCGCTAAGGTGGAGATATGTAGGGAGAAGTCCAAATTAAGTTTCTTTTACGCCAAGGGAGGCGTGTGATTCGACGGAAGGTATACTACAGTACACATGTATTTATGGGAGGTACTGTTAGATGACTCGATTTGAATTGTCTTTTATCCTGATTATAACAAAGTGCCAGTCATTGTATTCTATGTGGCACCATACCCATATGTACGTCTCTCAGTAGATTGTCATGGAGGGTATTTATGTACACATGACATCATATGGAAGGCAGCTTAGTGTGCGGAGGGAACCGCATTTTCTTTGAATTAAACCTGAAGAGGGATGTATAGAGGTGGAATCGCTGGTCTTGGCAATGGCAACAATGAATGCTTTTCCAGGAAACTTTAGAGACAAAAAATGCACAGGCCGACTGTTCTTTTGTATTTATTTTGCATGGCTTCCTCTTCAAATGATGAAATACAAATATCTGAGATAGTGGACATAAAACCCCCATAGAGTAGCGAGAGCCGGCAGACATTGTGTGTAATGGTATGATCCAATGTGATGAAACAGCAAGAAGCAAGGGCCACCAAAGTCTGGTCTCATCCCTGGGCAGCAAAGGAGCCATAGTTTGCTGAGGAGTTATTTCTGTTGCATGACCCTCCTGCAAACATGTTCACAGTGTTAGACTGATAGCTCCCTGCCCTTCAATAGAGTTGTATTGGCTCACACTGCTGGCCCTTTCTAAGGGTTCATTCAGTGGCAGAACTACCGACCCGACATACTTGCAACTGGGCCCTGCCGTTCCTGCCACTGTGGGGGGGCATCAAAACGGCTGGGGGACCGTAAGGCTTGGTTCACATTGCTGCAACCCCAAAGACACATAACTTGCTTGAGGTTTCCTTTGCGACTTGTTTGCAACGTTTGTGATGTAACATCGCAGTCTATGGCACTCAAATCCAGACCAGAGGAAAGGGCCCCAGGACCAGAGGAAAGGGCCCCAGCAGTCAGGGGGCCCTTCATAGTTTCTTGCACCGTGGCCTTGAAGGATCTTGTTATGTCTCTGGGTTCATTCACACCAGGTGCAGTGGGACTGTGTTGGGCGGCTATTCCAGTGTGGTCCCACCGCACTAGACGGCAATCCGTCTTGTCTCCTATGTGTCCTATCCACACCACTGCATTACAGAAACATTACTTGTGGTTGTCCTTCACCTCATCTGTAAATATCCCCCCATACACACTAAGCGGTCAACTTATGCCAGCTATTCTATTCTGACAGCTGGAGCCCGCAGCTGCCAGAATACCTGAACACTGACAGCTGTTGATAGATTGCATCTGTGGATTGGTTGACTTGTTTTCCATACCCTGGACAAGGTGGAGGCTGTGACGTCACCACCTTTCCTCTCCACCTCATCCAATCAGAGAATGGCTTATATTCAATAAAGAAACACAAAGTGTTCTGTGAATGGCAGCAGTGGGCAGCCCCCTGTGGTCAGCTTTCAGAAGAGACGCCGCGTGGCACAGGAAGTGGAAGATGTCGGCTTTCACTGTAGTACTGCGAATTACTACGGCGATTGTCAACGTCCTCAGCGGTCCCTCAAGTGTGATACACATAACCGCATTGGGTCAAGCTTTACCAATGTAAGTATGCAATAAAGCTTTAAGGGATCAGTCGTACATGTGCCAGCCCTTGCTGTTCCATTGAAAAGCGATCCATGGTGGATTGCTTTTCAAAGGGCTTTGACAGGCAGTAAGGAGGAGATACGTTGCCTCCTTATTGCTTGTTTTAACCCTGAAAATGCCAACCAATCATACAACAACTATGTGCATTGAATAGGTCTCATCTGAATGGGTCTTGTTTGGGTGCAGTGCTGCCCACTTTCTATTGGATGTTAACATGACATCAACGCTTACTGACACGCATCACATTGCCTTTTTAGGCTAACATGTGTTGATGCGGTTCAATGCTTTTGACATAACTTCAATGGAAATGCATCAACAAAAACACTAACCATAACTTATCAGAAAAGAGCGGCAATATAAACAGTGATGACCAGAAATACATAAATTAAATAGTCAAAGCAAATGAAATATGATATAGTGTTGCAATAACATAAATGCTATGTAATCAGTTGTATGACACCCGTGTGTGACAAAATCCAAGTGCAAATACACAAAATCCAAGTGCAAATACAAAATCCAAGTGCAAATACACTTCATAAATAAACTTATGAAGAGGATTGTCTTTATTAGCCGCCCCGCACAGCGCAACTTCTGCGCAGCTTGCAAACGACTTCTGTAATAGATGCCTAAAGTCACCCCCAAAGTAGTACTGGAACCTTTTTCTAAGTCAGAGCGACTTGAGTCACTCCTATTAGAATGGTTCCATTGTACTGCATGGAACGCGACTTGTCAGGCGACTAAGTTGCCTGACAAGTTGCCCCTGTGGGAACTGGCTCTTAGAGTCGGTTCACACTACAGCGACCTGGGATTCGACTTGTGTTGCCCCAAGTCGCTTGTCAGAAGAAATCCAATTGAAGTGAATGAGAGCCGTCTTAATGTACACTACTGAAATCGCAGAAAAGGTTCCTGTACTACTTTAAGGCGACTTCTATCCGACTTGCGCCCATAGAATTCAATGGAAGTCGCCTCCAAGTCGGATCCTCCATCTATATTGAAGCGACTATAGGAAAAAAAGAAAATAATTTACCCAGGTAAAAGGAATGATGTCAGAAGAGATTCATTCTCTAAATGGCCACAGGCAAAGTCGCCTGGCATGGAGGTTGTTTTGAGTCACGTCGTAAGTCGCCCAAAGTCACGCGAAGCCATGCTGAAATCGCGCCGAAGTCACATTCAAATCGCCTACAAAGTCGCGCCTGAAGTCAGATCTCCCCTGTGTGAACCGACTCTTTAGGCTGGGTTCATACCAATGATAATTGGATGCGGCTTAAACCAGTTCACATATGTGTGGTGCATTTGCAGTCCGCATTGTACAGAAAAACATGTGCGTTTTCTGTGCAATGCGGTGTGAATTCCCAACCCATTGTGTTCAATGGGAGCCTTTTCCCCTACTCGCGGCCCCTCCCTCCTCAGCTGCTGCGCTGTGAGAACGGACAGGAGCCGCCAAATGCCAGCCCCGCCCCTTCTCGGCAGCAGACAGGCTGGAATTTGCACCGGACTGGTGTGAATCCAGCCTAAGAGTAAAAAACCTTCTACCTTTGGAAACCGCTTTAATGGCAAACATGAAATATTGGAGCTTAGTAAATACTTATCCACTTCATGCCTCTATATTTCCGGTAATCCTTTCATTTACCAACAAGTAGGTTAAATAGCCCAAAACTGCACATACACTTGGGCTAACGATTGCATAGATTGGACAATTTTTCAGCCTAGGCACCATTGGCTTGGCTTTGGTCAATGAGCTGATAGCAGTACAAGTTGCTTGACAATTCTCCAGACTGCCTGATTCATGTCTCTATAGTTGCTTTAGATTGCTGTGATTATTTTGTATCCATAATCCATCAGAACATCCAGTGCCCATCTTTCTTAGCAGGTGCAGCTTGAATGTTACATGCAATGTTGGGATCACCATGACACAAAGGTATAGTTAACAAATACAAAAGTGTTTACCGAGTCGCTGGGCTCAGCATGCTTTTTCCGGCAGTTGAAGGGTAGTCATTATGTGTGAACGTGGCCTTAGGATCACCTTGAACTTGATAAAGGGCGGGGACACCCTAAATTGTTTTTGAAATAAATCCACTGCAGTTTTGTCATTAAAGAAGTGCAATGCTCCTTGGTGATTTGCACATGGCCATAGAATCACTGAGGTGATGCAACACCTTACATGGGTACCTTGATACTCCAGTAACAGCAGAGTTGTAGTGGAACTTCACTCTCTCTAGAACTTCTGCTTCTCTCTAGAAGCAGTACATAGATAGGAAAGTATATCATAATTACTTGTTTTAATCTGTTTTATTTCCTGGTTTCTTGCCTAGGTAAATGATGTTATATATCCCATGAGTCTTCAGGAGGGCAGGATGGGTTTTCTCAGCTAAGCATACTCTCCAATATGCGTGCTTGAGCTTAGGGCATATGGATTCCAGGATGTAAATGCTATATGAATCATTTTCCCTTAATCAAGATGGCCACGGCCAGAAATACTAGGGGGGTTGTTTTTCAAAGTGATTTCTCAACAAAATAAAGCATGGAGACATGGATAGATGAGGGCGTTTGCTTTGGATATTAAAAATTAATTAAATGTTGCTTTTGGTCTGTAGTTCTCTGATGCAGTGAAGATCCACTTTAATTGAACTTCTTTTATAAACAATGTAGAAATCCTTTCTTGTATTAAGAGAGGTATGGACTCCAGAGAGAGAGACATCATTTTGCCCCTGTACAAATCATTAGTAATACCTCATCTGGAATATGCAGTTCAGTTTTGGGTACCCGTTCTCAAAAAAGGTTATCGGGGAACTGGAGAAAGTGCAGAGAAGGGCAACCAAAGTGATAAGATGCATGGATGAGCTCAGTTATGAGGAAAGATTAGAGGAACTGAATTTATTCTCTCTTGAGAAGAGGAGATTAAGGGGGTATATGATCAACATGTACAGATACATAAGGGGTCCATATGGTGAACTTGATGTTGAGTTATTAATTTTAAGGTCATCACAGAGGACAAGGGGCACTCTTTACGTCTGGAGGAAAAGAGATTTAATCTTCAAATACAGAAAGGTTTCTTTACAGGAAGAGCTGTGAAAATGTGGAATAGACTCCCTCAAGAGCTGGTTCTGTCCAGCTCCGTAGATTGTTTTTAAAAAAGCCTGGATTCATTCCTAAATATACATAATATAACTGGATACTAACATTTAGAGGTAAAGTTTATCCAGGGAACATTTGATTGCCTCTTGGGGGATCAAGAAATATTTTTTTCCCCCGCTAGAGCAAACTGGATTATACTTTATTGGGTTTTTTTTTAATCAACTGTGAGTGTAAGATTGTGTATATAGGATTGTATAATTTTTTTTGGATAGCATTGAATCTTTTTTCAACTAGACTTAAGCCCCATACACACGGGCAAAATGTTTGGCTGGCTTCTGTCGGATGTGCATGCTAGAAAACCAGCAGCCAACCGACTACCAATCAGCAATCTCAGCCAATGGCAGAGAGCGCTGATCGGAATGTTCTGATGGGGAGGCCATCCCCCTGTCAGAACACAACAGCTTAGCGGGGGAGATCGCTGGACTAACCTCACATGGCTAGTACAGTGTCTCCGACCGGAGCTGACCAGAGTTTTTTTTTTCGTGCAACCCGCATGAACCTTAGGTTATTATAGTAGTGCTTTCGTCCTTCTGGTATTTGGAACATACTGTACATGTATCTTCTGTAGTGAGGCTACTAATGTCAGCTATTAATGGTATTCATATGTATTCTCAAAAGTAGCTCGTACACACAAAAGCAGATAAAGACATGCACACCATTTCTATGAAAACTGTCCATGTCGAGCATTGTGTTTAGTGCTCACCTTGGAGAGTACTACAAATTGCAGCCTGAAACACGTCCAAACACAGCATGAACTGAAACCATTAGCTCGGCTCTAGGGTGTCTGAGGCTCATTAAAACACATCATTAATACCTGTTGCAGATCAGGTGACAACTCATGTCTCTGTGCCGGCCAAATAACTACTACACAATGATCACAATGATGTTCGGAGGAACAAATGATGGGCAGGTTGGAAAACCTGCCCCAATCACTATTTTTCCTCCAGTAATAAGTTGGTGTCTCTTCATATCCCTTGCACTGCCTAGCCCATTTCTCTCTCTCTACTAAGACAAACTATATGCTCTAGTGTCTCTTTGCCCTGAGCCACATCCAACAACCCTCTGATGTCTATGTCCAACCTTGTACTTTGTTACCCACAACATCATGTCTATAATCAACTGCTTTTAGAAACATTTAATTGAGTAGAGGTTTGGATCTAGGGTGTAACGTCCTTTTGAAGTGACACTTAGATTTATTGATCCGAGCAAAACATAGACTATAAGCCCTAAGTAATTGATGTGCCTTTGTTTCTAACATGCAAAACCTTAAAATAGATAACTATGTCATAGGCATTGCAACATAAATTATAAACAGCAAATTCTCAAGAGGTGTTGAGTGGAAAAACGATAATTGGTTTAAAGTAAATGAGTGCATAATGCTTGGCGAATGATGGTGACGACAGCACTCAGCTGAGAGCTGCATCAGATTTATGATCACTGTGAAACATCTCCTGCTGCTAAATTATTACCTATGTTTTACTCCGGATCATTAAAGTCTGTAAATGCTTATATTAGAAACATTTCTGCTTATTTTTAAGACAGTGTAAAAAGCAGGGGTGATGTAGAACCCATGACACTCATTTATATGCTATTTTTCATCACTTCTGACCAATAAGAGAAATGAAATGGGATTTCTAAATGATTGCCACGGGTTCCTCTTTATTGCACATTTGCTTTATTCATGGGCTTTTTCTTATTTTATTGTCAAATACATATCATAATTGAGCTACTAATAAACTAGGAAGAGCTCCAAGCCATAAAAATCAGATCTAAATTTGACTGTAAAATGTAATTGTAGGCATTCGGTGGGGGCAAGTTGTGGGTGTCTAACACGCATCCCCACCTTCAGCCGTGATGTTTTCATGCTTCATGAAATGGGCTTATCAGGCAGGTGGCTATGCAGCATTCAGAGCTCATTTGAATTGAAGACTTGGGCATGTAGGCTTTAAATAATATAATTTAGGTGGGTAATAAACAGACATAGGGGTTGATTTACTAAAACCGGAGAGTGCAAAATCTGGTACAGCTGTGCATAGAAACCAATCGGCTTCCAGCTTTTTTTGTCAGGCTGAAGTTATAAGGTGATTGGCTATCAGGCAGAGCTACACCAGATTTTGCACTTTCCAGTTTTAGTAAATCAATCCCATAGACATGTAGACATCAAATCATGCTTAGGCATTTGGACCAACCAGTACATCCCTAAACACAAACAGCCACTTTGCTTGAGTGATCATATTTAGGTCTGTGGAGCAGGACAGCACAAGGGAAACACATTGGCAATTTAAACAAGGTTTTTTCACTGTCCCATCGCTAATTACCCTGTTTTTGTGTGTCCTCTGGACAGCAGATCATTGAGAGTCCATCATCTAATTTCCCTGGGCACCTTTAGAACATAAAATCTTACTTTCCAGGCTAGAAAAGGTTACCATGTATAATTCAGATGAAGTCAAATTGACCTTCAACCTCATACTATCTAAAAACAGGGCAAGCCAGTCAGCTACACTGACGGTAAACTGATATATAACACGTTTGTTCTACCAGCACTGGGTCAGCATTCTTTGCAGCAAGGAAGGTGCAGGTCAATCATACATTTTTTTTATCATCAAGCATAAAAGTAAACCCATCTGACCCTGAGACCCTTGTAAAAATTCAGGTGAATGACACAAAGAATAGATGGTTCCACAGTACTAGCATATCAAACATTCAATCATCATAACTGTAACTACATGTTAGGATTATGCTGGCAAAACGGAACGGACTTGACTTGGCAAGCTGGCTCAGACTTCCTTAGCTTTAAGTAGACAGACTAATAAAAGCCATTTTCTCTTTGGCTGCTATGTGTTCCTGCACACCAATGTTTTTTCCCAGTATGTCAATGGTAATCTTCAACCAAAACATATTTCTGTTTTGCTCAGTTTCGGTTGAGTTAAATCACACACTGGCTTCTTAGATCTCTTGGGGACTCTAGTGGCAAAGTGTCTCCCGGGGAATTACTAGTTTGGCCCAATTTTAACAGGGATTGCAAACTCAAATGAATGTTCCACTCTCCACTGATGGAATCTCCATCATACAGATATACAACAAATAACTGGAGAGCCCATGTGCAAGGAACTGACCTTTGTTATAACCTTATGGGATCACATCGAGACACTACTGCAGGTATATGTTGACACTAATGTCTCCAAGATAGGCAACACTAGGTAAATTAACTCATAGTTGCCAATTTTCTGGTGAAGTATGTATTTAAATGAGCCCGGTAATTTAAAACTGTATTTATAGTATAACAAGGATTAAACCTGCATAAAAAGAAGACTGTGGTTTTAGTACTTAATGCTGTTACCATGCAGTACTGAGGTACTTAATTATATTTTCACACTGCCAGCATGGAGTTTTTATGTTCTTCCTCAGGATATCCCTATTGCCACCCTCCCTGTAAGAACGTAGTGGCATATTTATTGGGTGCAAAACTGACAATAGTGCATGTGTGTCTACGTGACACTGGTATCGACATTGTAAGCATCCTGAGGGCAGCAACAGCTGCTCTATGTACTGTGTAATTTATTTGCGCAGATACCACTTATATTTGAAACTTTGTGCAACAGAGAATTCTATTTCTAAAATAGAAATAAATTATATAGATTACCTTTGCTGGTTGGCAGGGTGGAGGTTTATTTTGTGTATGTTTGTATTTACTGAATATACCTTTTACTGGGATGTGGGGAAGAAGTCCTACTACACTTTTTTGCTGTTATCCTCCTGGTGACATAATGCATGTAGCACTTTGACCCATCTTTTTAGCTTATCTCATTACTGAAATAGTGTGGTTGACCCCCACTACCACCACGCTCTCCAGTCATGTATCTAGCAAGCAGATGAATATACAATTAACCATGGCATTACATATCTTTTGAACTAGGTGTTTCCCCAAGACAAGCACCATCATTAGGTATCCAGATGGAACGGGTGTATCAGTTCCCCTGTTTCACACCCTCCATCTTTAATTGGTTGCTAGGATGCAGTCAGCACCTGCCACACAGTGTCCTAGTTTCCTAGCCAGTGGCGGGACATCCAGCACCTAGGGCAAAGATGTACAACTGTGCCCCGCCCTCCCCCGCTCATGATGTGAAAGCTTAGGGGGTCCAACGCCCAGCAGTCACTCGCTTGTCAAAATCACTGCGCTGTCACTACTGCTATCAGCCTTGTAACAAAAGGAAAGTGCTCCCATCCCTACAGTAAACCATTGCTCCTAGGGCAGCCGTCCCTCACGCCCACCCCTTGTCCTGGCCCTAATCCTAGCAACCAAGGATGCTAGGCGGCACAAGTCACTTACATCCAAGCAACCCAAGGACACTGGGCAGCAAGGCAGTCTGTGTCCTAGCAATAATTAAAAAAAGACAAAAGTGGATGAAACAAGGAAACTGGATAAGGGTCTTCTAGCTGACACACCCCTCTCCCAGGCACACTTACTGTATAGGCGATGGTAGCAACTGAACTCAACATTAGTAATGCCCACAGACCAGGCTTCTATCAGGAGAGGAACAGAGAAGTTATAAATCAAGGAATAAAGGAGGGATTGTCATCAAATTTCAATTCTGTTTAATTGTAAAAACCAATACAGGTATTTAGACACAAATGAATAGACCTGTATTTAGGGTTTTTAATACTTATGAGAGCTATTCATTTGATAGGATGAACAGTTGCTATTTTACTATTAGTTGTTGCTATATACATGAATAAGATAATACCTTAGTATACACTATCTGAAGAGTATTTTACCATTTGGTTCTTGGCCCCATGAAAGTTGGAAAGGTCCTTATAACAAGGCTTCAAACACACCAGCCTAAGGTGTGAAACGCGTTAGCTGGGACCAGTAGTTCGTCTGTGAGCTGTTTGCACCTTTTAATTTAATAAAGCATTGAAATCGGCCTTGTGAGTACGGCTATCCAACCTTCATTTGCACCAGCTGATTGTTTGCTTCATTAGCCAGCACCCGTTCATACGGCCAGCATACCTGGTCCATACGGGGCTTGACCATTCCTTGAGCGAAGATTTTCTGCAAGGCTTCAAACGCATTGATAACTTTGTGGCACTTGCAGTCTATTGGCAGCTTTCTCCTGCATTGACAGCTGCTCAGATTTGCACCAGGTTGCCAGAAGGGGACCTTCTTATTTTTCAAGATTGTAAAAAGCTCACAGAAGAGTCTTTTTGTGTTTGGTATAACAATTTATAGAGCATTATTTATGGCCATAAATACAAATGTCTGTGGTTTGAGCTATTATCGTATGTGGTGAATTTGGCATACAGTTTCTCCAATAAATTTAGACAATGAATTGACTATACTGGTTTACCAAAGATTGACTGATTGCTGCAATGCATTTGAGAGATAAATTAAATACTACTGCCAGAAAGATGGAGTCATTAGAAGCATATATCATGGAATAAAGTAGTTTCCTATATTGTTTTTGGAATATATTTGTGAATTGGCTGCAATGTTCTTTTTACTGACTGGGACTTTATTGCTGTTTATTTATTTATATGGAACTGGCATATTCTGCAGTGCCTTATAAAACAATGTAACAAATACATCAGTTAGTAACCCACACTGGGGCAATATGTAATGATCCCAGCACATCTATCCAGTACATAGAGTCAACAAAACATATTAAAAAAAATCTCATTGTTATGGGTAGTAACAGAAGATGTGTATAAGAG
>BLSH010537842.1:618472-637068 GCA_018402905.1 Glandirana rugosa | reverse complement strand
TCTGTCTCCTTACGTTTTTAGTCCGGAAGCATTGTTTCTTTTTGATTTCGGATCATGTGTACCCGGTTTACAACCCACCGTAACCGGCCAAGTTATCTTTAGTTGACTGTAAACCGGGTACACATGACGTCAACCAGGTTGTCTTCGACCGTACTGGTCTTCCCCGTACTGGCTTTTTCCAGACGACTAACCGAGGACTAGTCAAGGGGGGGGGGGGGGGGGGGGGCAGCATTTTACTCTTGGACCCAGGCAGCACAATGTCTTGGGCCGGCCCTGCTGGTCGGTGTATCTTCGGGGACCTGCGACGCAGGGCTGAACAAAAAACACTGACAGCTCAGGAGGAGCCACTGTACCAACTATCCAATGTTAGTACAGCAATCTTGCCTGCTGTTCTGTTGTGTTCTGACTGGGGGATAGCCCCCCGCCAGAGCATTCTGGTCAGTTTTCTCAGCCATTAACTGATCAGGAGCCAATCAGCAGACCTTTTTCGGTCATGCCCCTTCTGGTCATGCCAGCTTCTGTTGGACCAACTGCAGTACACATGGGCCAAATGTCAGTTGATTTCTATTGAACCGGCCAATGCCACCCAACATTTGGCCCATGTGTACTAGGCTTTAGTTTTTCTTTGTTACGAAGGCCTGATTTTTGCATTCCTCTGTCTAATGAGACAACCTCAATGGCCAGGAGATGCACACTCATTGGACAGGGAGGTGGTGGTTGGTTGAGTAAGACCTCAGTAACAAAGTAAAATGAAATCAGATTACTTACCTTGTCTGGTACCCACACTCATGGACGCTTATACGGTGGGCCTGCATTGGTTGGCGCCATGTGGACTCTGGACATGCTACTCAGTTGAAATGAAATCTTCCTCTGAAATCTGCTCAGAAAGTGATACTTGGTTTGTCGATCTTTTGGTCCTCCACTGCACTTAGTGGTTCCTCCTGATGACCTCTACATCACAATAAAAAACAGTAATGATGTGGAGGTCAGCAAGAAAAGCCCTTGAGCCAAATGGGGGACCAGGAGATGGCCATTCCTGGAAGTTTATTCTTATTTTTTGAAAAATTCAGGTTAAACAACACCAAAAAGGTGCTACCCCCAAAATATATGGTGCTCAAATCAACTTAATTCATAATAATAAGGTGCTCCGTGACCTTGTGCTAATATGTAAACTGCTCACATTAAATCATATAAAGGAAATCATAAACTGTAAAGAAAACTTCCTGTTTAAGTAAGGTCAGCACATTGCCTTTGCTGCTTTGAAATCCCAACCAAGCTTGTTATCCCTGCCTGCTGGACTACAGAACTTCATTGCCACTCTCTACCCCACTCCACTTACATGAAGTTATTTCCCAGCAAAATGATGCTGCTGCCTTCACTTCCAAATGTTTGCCCGCACACTGTATGTAAGGAAAAGGATTTTGAGAGATGTAGTCCTGGAGTGCGCTAACATTTATAGAAACTGAGCTTCTAGCAGCTGACCTTGTAAGAATTTTTCAGGCTTGGTGATGATATCACAGGGAGCAAAAAAAAAGCTAGTACCTGCCTTAGAAACTAGGTACAAAAAAATAAAAAATGGGTACATGATCAAGAGGGAAGCTTGGGAGTAAACTTGAGAAATACCTTGGCAAACAGTACACTTTAACCTCTTCCCACCAGCCCATACGCCTATATTTGGCCTCTCGGTGGGAGGCCTGCGCACTCCCAGCACAGTCACCAGCAGGGACCTAGAAAGCTCCCGATGCATACTTGAGATCGAGAGCTTACCGATCATGTGAATGCTGTGACAGCCAATCACATGACCCGAATGCCCGCCTACATTTCCCAGCATCTAGAAGCCCTTAAAGGGACAGGAGGGAAGGAGTTAAATCTGAACTCCAGGATGAGCAAATATTGTCTAAATACAGGAGGCAAGTATATTCTTCTTTGGATCTTGGCATGCTTTGTGTATTTCTTCCAGATTTTTGCAGTAATCCAGTGGGAGACTTTGCCTCTATGCAGGAGCCTCCTGTAATAAAGACCAGTCTCTGCAGCCCTTTCTTCTTATGCAGGGTGACTGGTCTAGTCTCCGCCCCTTTCTTTAGTTTTCTACAGGCAGTCTATATTGGGTGGGCCTGCTGGGCCCCTCCCCCAGCTCTGCTGTTTGCATGACATCAAGCTGATGACATCACTGCTATTTTACAAGGTAATAAATGGATTTGCAAAATCAGTTGAAACCGGATTTATATCCTTTGATTATTTATTATTTTATTATAATTACCTCTAATTTATTTTTATTTGGAGGTGTGACAAACATGCATCTGAGTCCCAGATTTTAGAAATGATAGTTTAATCAGTTTACGCGCTCTGCATTTTTCATATTGTAATTCATTAGTCCATCATCATTTTTCCAGGCACCTGCTAGATGAAAGCCTAGCAAATGTCAGCAATGCAGCTAGCTGATGCCTTTCCACATAATTAGTGCGTTGCAGAAATGGAAGAAGGGTTTTTGCACAAAAGTGACCTGCTGTGTTTTCCAGAGAAAAGCAGCCAATTACCTATCCTCCCGTAGACACTTTGAGCATGAAATGCATGTGTGTACTCAGCAGGTGATTACAGCATATTGACATCTGAAAAACAAAGAATTATGTAAAACAGTATTTTTGTAGTTTTTTTTCATTCCAGCTCCAGTACTTTCTAACTTATCTGCTAGCATCCTTGTGTCTAAGACCCATCTGTTATTTATTATATAATTTGGATGCACGCCAGCGGTAGCAAAGCAAAGGCATGTGGAACAAGAATGTTTTCTTATCTGAAATTAAGGCTTTATCTTATCCACCTCATTTTTGTAGTGAACAGAGGAATCTGGTTTGTGCGCTGATTGAACTAGCGCTGCTGTGAGTTCTGGAATTCAGCCCTTTAAATGGATTACAGCTAAGAATAGATTCATTGAGCTGCTCCAGATCATAGTGCATCATGAAATGTCATTATGTAATGCATACATCACTGAAATGAAATATAGGCTTTCGTGCCCTTGGTCTGACTTAACAGAATTAGTGTGATTTTGTTTTCCTTTCAACCTAACTTTATCTCTTATTATTATTATTATATAGGATTTATATAGCACCAACAGTTTGCGCAGTGCTTTACAACATGAGAGCAGACAGTACAGTTACAATACAATACAATACAGGAGGAATCAGAGGGCTCTGTTCATTAGGGCTTACAATCTAGGAGGGAGGGTCGAGTGGAGCAAAAGGTAATAACTGTGGGGGGTGAGCTGATGAAGAAAATGAAAATACAGTTGTTTGGTGTGGGTGATAGGCTTCTCTGAAGAGGATGGTTTTCAGGGATTGTCTAAAAGCTAATAGAGTAGGATATAATTGGACAGATTGGGGTAAGGAGTTCCATAGGATTGGAGAGGCTCTGGAAAAGTCCTGAAGGCGAGCATGGGAAGAGGTAATGAGGGAGCAAGAGAACAGTAGGTCTTGAGAAGAACGAAGAGGACAATTAGGTTGGTATTTTGAGACTAGGCTAGTGATGTAGCTGGGGCAGAGTTGTGAATGGCTTTGTATGGAGTTGTTAGTATTTTGAATTGAATTCGTTGGGTGAGTGGAAGCCAGTGGAGGGATTGACAGAGAGGGGTAGCAGTCACAGAGTGACTAGTAAGGTGGATGAGTCTGGCAGCAGCATTCATGATGGATTGAAGGGGGGATAGCCTGTGTAGAGGTAGGCCAACGAGGAAGGAGTTGCAGTAGTCAAGGCGAGAGATGACCAGGGAGTGAATTAAGAGCTTTGTTGTGTCATTGGTTGGAAAGGGGCGTATTTTGGAGATATTGCGGAGGTTGAGGCAGCAAGATTTGGACAGTGATTGGACGTGGGGCTTAAAGGAGAGTTCAGAGTCCAGGACTACACCTAGGACCTTGGCATGCGGGGATGGGCTTATAGTTGTGCCATCAATTTTGACAGGGAGATCGGGGGAAGGAGCATATGGGGGAGGAAAAAATTAGAAGTTTGGTTTTGGATAGATTAAGTTTGAGGAAGTGGTGATAGGCTTCTCTGAAGAGAAAGGTTTTCAGGGATTGTCTAAAAGCTAATAGAGTAGGAGATAATTGGAAAGATTGGGGTAAGGAGTTCCATAGGATTGGAGAGGCTCTGGAAAAGTCCTGAAGGCGAGCATGGGAAGAGGTAATGAGGGAGCAAGAGAACAGTAGGTCTTGAGAAGAACGAAGAGGACAATTAGGTTGGTATTTTGAGACTAGGCTAGTGATGTAGCTGGGGCAAAGTTGTGAATGGCTTTGTATGGAGTTGTTAGTATTTTGAATTGAATTCGTTGGGTGAGTGGAAGCCAGTGGAGGGATTGACAGAGAGGGGTAGTAGTCACAGAGTGACTAGTAAGGTGGATGAGTCTGGCAGCAGCATTCATGATGGATTGAAGGGGGGATAGCCTGTGTAGAGGTAGGCCAACGAGGAAGGAGTTGCAGTAGTCAAGGCGAGAGATGACCAGGGAGTGAATTAAGAGCTTTGTTGTGTCATTGGTTGGAAAGGGGCGTATTTTGGAGATATTGCGGAGGTTGAGGCAGCAAGATTTGGACAGTGATTGGACGTGGGGCTTAAAGGAGAGTTCAGAGTCTAGCAATACACCTAGGACCTTGGCATGCGGGGATGGGCTTATAGCTGTACCATCAATTTTGACAGAGAGATCGGGGGAAGGGGCATATGGGGGAGGAAAAAATTAGAAGTTTGGTTTTGGATAGATTAAGTTTGAGGAAGTGGTGTGACATCCACACTGATATATCTGTTAGTAAATTAGTGATACGTGAGGAGTCTTACTTTTTTGTCAATAAAAATAAAAAACAAAAGGTTATAGCTGTAGTAAACTGCAGCTTAAAAAGCTATTTACCTTGCAAGGCAATGCCATAATTACTAGCACATTATGTGTGACTTACCTTAAAATGAAGCCTTCCAGTGGCATGCTGTCACCGCTGAAAGACTATCATCTTCCTCCTTTCTTCCTTCTGGGTTCCTGACCTCTGGCTACAAGAATGGCTGGGGGCACAATGATGTCACTCCTGTGCATGCGCGCAGGAGCCCTCGGCTACAGTATGGAGCTCTGAAGGCCCGGCATGGTTATTCACTGTATCTATAGGTAAGCCTTATTCTAGTTAAACAACTTAAAAAATTTAGATTACTACCACTTTAAAAGAGAAACTTCACCTGGCTAGTGACAATAAAAAGCCAGCACAAAAAAAGCAATTATACCATAGCACTAGCTTGTAAAACAATTAGAAAAAGTCCAAAAAACATATGTAGTCCAAAAAATAGTAGGGATCTTTTCTCAGGGAAGATGATGCATGGAAAGGGGCGGTAATGGTACTGGAAATCAAGATCAACTGTCCATCGGACGCAGCATCTACACAGCCATCTTGAGAAACCAGCATCAGAACAGGAAAGACAAAAACGCAGATCGATGTCAGTATAAAAATCCAATGACAATAAAAACAACATCCACTTACATGTAACATTGAGAACATAAAGCCAGGTCACAAAGCATTGCAACAGCTGATACATGGTCACAGCTCACCGTGAGGTGAAGGAGAAAAGAGCCAGGATCCACACACTTCACAATATAATATAAAACATCAGGGACCAAAGAAAGACCGGCAGCTGGCAGAAGCAGAAAGTGAAAACCAACGAAACTGCACTGGAGAGGTACAAGCCGACAGTGCTGCAGCAGAATCAGCTGGAAAACTTGCTTGCAATGAGGAGAGGCGTGGGGGGAACAGACAGGGCCGCCCCTACCATGGGTCACAGTGGGTCCATTAGACCCAGGCAGCACTTTGAGAGGGGCAGAAAATTGAACCACGACCACCTCTCCTTCTCTTCTATTTACCCAGCAAATGGATGACCAAGATTTTTTATTACAGCAATTTTGTGTGTAATGATGACAACTGCCCCCGGCCCACTCTGTCTGCTCTATACTACCCTAGCCTGCCCCTATACTGCCCTAGCCTGTCTATATACTAATCTAGCCTGTCTATATACTACCCTAGCCTGTCCATATATTACCTCAGCCTGCCCCTATACTGTCCTAGGCCTTCTATAAACTACCCTAGCACATCCCTATACTTCCTTAGCCTGTCTATATACTACCCTAGCATGTCCATATACTACCCTAGCCTGTCCATATACTACCCTAGCCTGCCTATATATTACCCTAGCCTGTCCATATACTACCCTAGCCTTTCCATATACTACCCTAGCATGCCCATTTACTACCCTAGTCTGTCCATATACTATCCTAGCCTGTTTATATACTACCCTAGTCTGCCCCTATACTACCCTAGCCTGCCCCTATACCACCCTAGCCTGCCCCTATACTACCCTGCCTATATACTATCCTAGCATGTCCATTTACTACCCAAGCCTGTCTATATACTACCCTAGCATGTCCATTTACTACCCTAGCCTGTCTTTATACTATACTAGCCTGTCTATACTAGCCTGTCCGGCCGCGTGATCGAGCCTAGTGAGCGCGCGCGTGCCGCCGGAGGCGCGCCCGCGCGCTCACTGTGTTCGGGGAGGGCCAGGGAGCGGGTGCGGCGGCTTCGATTGCCGCCGGCTAACCGCGATGGCCCCCCCGGAGCGAAGGAGCGGAGGTCCGTGTAAGTAAACACGGACCTCCGCTCTGTGAAGGGGGAAGGGCTGTGATCACAGCCTTCCTGTACATGAAGGCTGTGACCACTTCCCTTCCCCTGTTAGGGCAGTCCCCCCACAGTTAGAACACGCCCAGGGAACATATTTAACCCTTAGAGCGCCCCCTGCAGGTTAACCCCTTCACTGCCAATGGCATTTACACAGTAATCAGTGCATTTTTATAGCACTGATCGCTGTATAAATGCCAATGGTCCCAAAAAAGTGTCAAAATGGTCCGACATGTCCGCTGAAATATCGCAGTACCGCAAAAAATCGCAGATCGCCGCCATTATTAGTAAAAAATAAAAAAAACATAAAAACCCCAAAAATTAATTCTCATCATCCGTAAACGCGACCACTTTTGCGCAAACCAATCAATAAACGCCAATTGCGATTTTTTTTTTATCGCAAATATGAGGAAGAATATAAATCGGCCAAAAACGGTGAAAAAAAATGTTTTTTTATATTTTTTTTTTTGGATTTGTATTTTAGCAAAAAGTAAGAAATTTGGGTTTTTTTGCAAAATTGTCGCTCTTCTTTTGTTTATAGCGGCGATCAGAAATGACGCAGAGGTGATCAAATACCACCAAAAGAAAGCTATATTTGTGGGAAAAAAAGGACGCAAATTTCGTTTGGGTACAACGTTGCACGACCGCGCAATTGTCAGTTAAAGCGACGCAGTGCCGAATCGCAAAAAGGGCTCCGGTCCTAAAGCTGGAAATCCTTCCGGTCCTTAAGTGGTTAAAGTGGTTGTAAATCGCTGCAGTAAAAAAAAAAAAAAAAAAGAAAAAACTTTCCCTTGTAAGACAATTGCACAATATAGCACATTATGAAATACTTAGCTTAGAACAAAGACCTACAGTGGGGCACTGTCACCACTGACAGGGCTTCCATCTTCCCCCAGTCTTCCTTCCCGGTTCACAGGCTCTGGCTGTATAGGTGGCCGGAGTAGCAATGTGATCACTCCTGCACATGCACATGAGTCCTCGGACCTTCAAAGCACATGCACCCGTGATGTCAACGGCTGAATCCAGTGTAAATGTCTCCTAAACTGTGCCTGTTTAGGACATATTCATTTTACCTACAGATAAGCCTTATTATAGGCTTACCTGTAGGTAAAAACCACAAAGCTGACTTCACTACCACTTTAACAAATGGGCATACTAGGCCAGAAATTCACACCTTTTTTTGTTTGCTACGGCACATTTTGCATGCAGTACTAAAAGAAAAATAACCCATGGTTGTAGGAAAGAAGTTCGCTCTGTGTATGGTCAGCCTAAGTGACATATACATATACTGCTATTTCTATGTCACATTGTACTATATTATTAGACCTTAGTATATTATGTTAACTTCCATTTGTCTTTGAAAATAAAAATAAATTATTTAAAATATATATATATAAATGTATGTTAATCACAAATTACCTTCTATTGCTCTCAGCCTCCAATTTCCTTTTTTTTTTTGATGCCGTGATTCAGTTTCCTGTTAGAGGATGGCTACATTGATTCGATATGTAGTGAGCATAGAGCAGTGCACATTAGTTGCGTCCATGTGCACTGCTCCATGCTCACTACATATGCCATAGTCCATAGACCATATCGGGCAACAGCGAGAGAGGGGAGAGGGTGGCTTTGTTCCTACATACAGTGGGACCATGGAGAATCAATGTAGCCATCCTCTAACAGGAAGCTGAATCACAGCAGCAAAAAAGTAACATACATTGTTCCAAACACAGTAAGAAACTATTTAAGACAGATTACAGGGCCGTAAGGTAGTGGATGTGTATAGATGAGTTCTTTTTGGAGAATGAGGACATTGTTTGGTGTCACTTTAATGTTATTATTTTAACCCCTTGGTGCCGGTACCTCCTGGCCCTTTAAGGGGTTTCAGTTGCCGGGAGGCAGGGTGGGGTTTCGGATCATGTAACTGCCGCGATTGGCTGTCACAGCGGTCACATGATCAGAGAGCTCCCAATCACAAGTAGAGATCGGGAGCTTTCCTTTAGCTGCCAGTAACTGTGGCTGGAGCACACTCTCTAAGCAAAGCTCTGTTTATCTTTAAATATGCATATACGCTGCCTTTCGGCATTAAGGCCCACCTGACGAGAGGCCACATATATGCGTACGACCGGCAGGAAGGAGTTAGTTCTGTATTGTATTTCTGACTACAGCCTTTGACTTTTAATGTCCAAGCAGACATAAACAATCATAAGTATTAATGATAAAGCTGGAAAACCATTTTGCTTCTTAAACCTTTTTTGAAAAGGAAAATATATTTTGTTGTTGGGCGTCTTGAGAATAAGCTTCTCCAAACATTGGTTGACATGTGACTTCTCAATCCATCATTCCTTTTGTGTGATGTGTAGGAAATGTGAAATCTTTATACCTAGAGCCAAATTATCTCACAAAAAGCAGTCCAGAATACACCTTGTCTATACTCCAATGCCTCTTGTGAAACCTGGTCAATATGCTAAGATTTGTGTTGTCTCTTTATTGATTTTTAACCAACAGTCCAAATTGCTCCCTTGAGTTATCATAACAAAGAAACATTTTGTTTTTTCAAAGGTACTTTGTCTCATCCAGACAATAGCATTATATGAGCAGCACCAATGAACTGTGCATTTAGGCCTATGCTATGACAATTAATTGTTTTGCAATTATTCTCCTTTATTTCTCTCTTTCCCGGGACAGCTGCCAAAAATGCACAGCCAAAGCTGTTATAGGCATTTCATGATCGGTTATTGCAGTTAAATGGAATGACGTAAATATAGAGTTCAGCTTGGAAGATGGTGTTTTAATATGGTCAAGTTAAGTCTCCCTCCGTGCCGCTGCATGGTGCAATACATTTGAACCTGTTTAAAATGAATAACTACTCTTGGAAAAACTATGATATAGTAAACTGTAAACAACATTTTCTTCCAGAATGAAAAAAGAGAGTCCCATAGGAAAAATAATAGTTTTTACAGGCCATCATAAATACATGTAAATGCGATTTTTCTTGGTAGGCCTCTCTTGGTAAATTACGAGGGGCGTTCAAGTCAAACCGAGACTTTTGAGTTTATATAATAAAAGAGCACATTTCAAGAAGTGGAAACTGCATATAATTTTCAAAATGCCCCCCTGCTACATTTGTACACTTATCCCAGCATTTAACTAATGCTTGGAAAGCTGCGGCACAAAAAAGATTTGAACCATCCTAGAACAGCCTGCTTCACTTCATAATTAGTGCACCACAGAAAGATTTGACTCTTTGTGCAATTTCACAACAGGTTATGCATCAGGTGTTCCACACGCTGAATGTTCACAAGACTGCTGTGGGTTGGGAAGCACCATGGTCGGGATCGTCACTGACTGATGTACGCCCATCTTTGAAAAGTTTTCTCCATTAAAATGTCTTACTGCAGCTGAGCATCTCATCATCGTACTGTGCTTGAGTGTTCTGTAGATACCCATGGGGTTTACGCCTTCGATCACAAGAAACTTCATCACCACATGATTTTCCATGCACACACTGTTGTCTGCCATCTTGATTAACGGTCTCTGGACTGGCCCGTGACATGTGTGCTGCCTATCAGTAATAGGACCCCCTTGCTACTTACTACTGCGTGTATTACCACCATGCTAGCATCCCTTTTTATACCTGTAAAATTAAAAGTCCTGGTTTGACTTGAACGTCCCTCATAATAGAAGGCTGAAGGTTATCATCTAAGGCAGCCTTTCTCGACCTTTTCAACACAGAGGAACCTGTGAAATTATTCTCCGGTCTCTGGGAACCCCTGCTAAAAATTAAAAATCTACAACTCATGATACATTAGTGCAATGTTCAATGGGAAGAATGCTCCTTACACTTGTGGTCATTAGGAAGCATTACCCCCTTTCAGCTAGCTAAAAAAAACAATTATGTCAGTGGGAATTTATCTGAGAGGTAGAAATTGACCATTGCTCAAGGAACCCCTAGCAACCTCTGGAGGAACGCTAGGGTTCCACGGAACCCTGGTTGAGAAACCCTGATCTAAGGACTTGTTCACACTTCATGAATGATAAACTGACACATTTTCCCATACAGGAAATGTCCATTCTGGCCACAAGATGACTTGTGCTTGTAAAGAGCATAGTACTAGTTACCTTTTTTATAACTTTATTGAAAAGTCACAGTGTTCCATCTCATTCATTTCTACGCACCACAAATACAAAGAGAAATGGAGCTATGGATGAGCTGCTATGCTGAACAGAGAAATGAGGACATGTTGCAGATTTCTGCATTGCACTGTAGCTCACCCAAAGGCTGCATTCAAGCGTGAATAATTGTTTTCTATCTGACCTTGCGGAGACTTGTGCTATTCTAGTGCAGAAAACTACAGGTCTCTACACAAGTGTGAAGAAGCCTGCTATTTTACAATAAGTACCACTTAGGAACCAGCACCCAACAAAAATAGGGAAAGATGGAAGACAGAGATCCTAACAGGAACACAGAGAAATACAAAAGCAGCTCAAACCACAGAATTAGAGAGAGGAACACAGACCAAAAATGGATAAGAAAAAAATTATTTATTAGTAATAACTAGTTATAAAAAATATAATTTTGGGAGGCAAAACCATTTTCCCTTCATCACGGCTCAACACAAGATAAAACTCTCCAAACAAGGTTTAAACTAGTTCTAGGGACAAACAATCATATCCACATCCTGATCAAAATCGTATAACCAAGGAAATTGGAAGAGTAGGTCTCTCCCATGCAATAAAGAGGAATTTAAAGCATATGGGATTGTTGCTGAGGTGAGCACAAACACAAAATTGATTTAAAATGTCATTTTTATTGTACAAATATCCATAAAAACATCATAAAAAGTATCAAATAGATATATACGAACAACATATGGCATATTGTCAGTAATATTACTTGTTCCCAGCATAAGCTTGATGAATTCTTAGGCATAGAGTAATCCAACACGTTTCACAGAGCTAAAACTCTGCTTTTTCAGGGAAACTAAAGATGCACCAATTACATAAGATTCTAGCTGTATGTAGCCTCCCTCATAACCAGGGATCAGGCCAACACCCGACCTAGTAGTCAATAGTGTCAGAGCTAAAGGATTGGAAGTTCTAACAATGTTTAGTCTGTGCCTTTCTCTCCTGCAAAAAATGGCCCCTCCAATTTCCAGGTATGACACATAGAAAAGAAACAAAATCTCTCTAGTGGGGCCACAAATCTGACATTCTATTCCTTACTTCAAAACTGAAAATGAATGTCTAAATTAAGGCTTTAAAGCTGTTTGTCTTGGCAGATATAAGAACATTTTAATACAGCTCTTAAAAATAAGTACATTGATTTTTTTTTATATAAATCTGGTTTCTGACTTTTATTTTGTCTGTAGTCTGCTATGCAGCAAAACTCTGCCTAAAAGAGGGGAGGTCATTGCACCAAACTGGATCTTTGCATTGCAAAATGTTGTCAGTCTAACACTGTGAACATATTTACAGGATGGGGAGCACATGCATGACATTGCTGTGCTGTTAAACCTACATTGTATAGCCATTAGGATGACGATGAATCCTTGTTCAAATTGTGCTTTTTGACTTTACTGATGGTTGGGTATCTGACTGTGTTTTTTAAACATATGCCTAGAGTGCAAGGCTGACTGAACAAAAAAAAGCACATTTTTGGGTAGGTAAGACAGTTCACATATGCCATACCAACTGTGTTTTTTTTTGCTGTTGTGGCAGTTAAAAACATCACTATTTGAACACCCCTATTGATCCCCATTCAGATACAGTTTTGTGGAAAAACAGGAATTTACTTTAAAATGATATTGAAGCCGTTAAAAAATAACAGACTTGTTATACTTACCTGCTCTGTGTGGTGGTTTTGCACAGAGCAGCCGTGATCCTCCTCTTCTCAAGTCCCCCGCCGGCACTCCTGGCCCATCCCTACTGCCAAGTGCCCCCATAGCAGCTTGCTATGGGGGCACCCAAGCAGGCACATTGCCAAGCCGCTGCTCTGTGTGTCCATAAACACGGGGCGCTGCTTGGGCCCACCCCCACTCTGTCCTCATTGGCTCACTGGCTGTGATTGACAGTAGTTGCCACCTGTGGCTCCCCCGCTGCTGTCTTAGCTAGTTAGAAGGCAGAGACCTGGAGAGCCGCTGCTCTTGTGCACATCGCTGGATCGAGATGGGGCTCAGGTAGGTATTAGGGGGCTGGCGAGGCTGCTGAACACAGGTTTGTTACCTTCATTTATAGAATGCATGAGTGTAAAAAACCTTCAGCCCTTACAACCACTTTAAGTGACAACTCCAGTAGGGAAAGCATGTGCCAGAACAGGCCATCATCCACCAGGTACTGAGGAATGTGTTGGGGCTAAAATAAATGCATGTATCCCACTTTTTGACAATGCCATTTACATGTCCGCCACCCCTCTCTGTCAGTCCCTCCACTGGCTCACCATTGCGCAACGTATAAAATTCAAAACACTAACAACAACCTACAAAGCCCATTACAACTCTGCCCCGAGCTACATCACCAATCTTATTTCCAAATATCAGCGTGCTCTCCGCTCCTCCCAAGACCTCCTGCTCTCTAACTCCCTTGTCTCCTCCTCTCATGCTCTTCTCCAGGACTTCTGCCATCCTCTGGAACTCTCAATCTGTCCAGCTATCTCCTACTCTGTCCACTTTTAGGCGATCCCTGAAGACTCATCTGTTCAGGAAAGACTATCCTGCCTTCAGCTAATAACCAGATCTTCTATTTCTCCCATTAGTTAATCCCTTACAGTTATTATCTTTTGTTCCACCAGCTTCTCCCTATTAGATTGCAAGCTTGCAGGAGCAAGGCCTTCCTAACCCTCTTCTCTTGAATTGTATTGTTACTGTATTGCAGTGGCCACCCCCCCCCCCCAATCCATGCATCCGACCACCTAATCTACATGCGGGGCGCCGAACACACAGATTCCATTGAGGCTTTCTTTTTTTGAAGCACATGATTAGAGCCAGAGGCTCTAATAGGCTTCAAATGAGCTTGTCCAGTTGTGTGACAATAGTGAATGAATTGGTTATAAAAAAATTATAAAGGAAATGGGGATATATACTGTTGAAATGAAAACATTTAGACATAGCAGTGGTAATAGTTGCTGTGCATTGTGTTCAAGTGAACAGTAGTCCTTTATGTCAACAACACCAAATTATATACCCAACAAAAAATAAACTATAAACATATGATTGTTAACAAGTGTCTGTCCATGGTGCCTGGTTTCTTCTGCATATCCTATACACCTATATACTGGATAAGGGGTGATCACTCACTAAAGGGTCTGACCCAATAGCATGCACTTTGTCTCTGACTTAAGTGTATTGCTTGGTGGTTTCCGGACCAGGTCTTTCCCTTGTTCCTTTCTCCAGGTTAGCTAGAGGTAGGCGGGTACATCCCCACCAAAAACACAAGAAAAAAATATATGTATATAGTGTAGTACATTGGAGCTAAGAGAGTAGCTATATAGAATGACACTCACATTGTTTTGTACCAATCCCGGTACAAAGGTGTCTATAGCGCGAGTCAACACTTCAATGGAGCTGGCGTGCGTTCCAAGCCTCTCTCTGGTGTTACAAATCGGATCAGCGTCACCTGCATTGGACCCGGGTACAGCTGGTCCTTCACCCCGACATATGTTTTGCTAGATTAGCGTCATCTTCCCGGGAGGGATGGCTGTATGTGCATTCCCCCCCCCCCCAAAAAAAAATATAACACCAGCCACCACTGCTGTATTGTCTCCCCTATATATTGTAAAGCTCTGTTCAAACTGTTGGCGCTATATGAATCCTGTATAATAATAATAATATTAATATCTAATCAAAATAGCAAAATTGCCGTAGTAACTAGTTGAATAATATTTTTATTAGTGGTCACCTTATATATTAAAATTTTGTTTTTGGATCATTTCTTTCAGGCAATAAATCCATTAAGAGGTTGATTTACTAACGATATTGAAATATTGCCACCAAAAAAATGTGTGAATATTAACATAATTTATCCAATCCTGCGTAAAGCATCTTCTCTTGATTGGCCATTTAAAGCAAACAAGAATCTGTGAAGATTCTTAGGTTCTTTAGTAGATCAGGGTCAAGGTGACTTTTTTTCTCTTCAGCCTTGCTGAGCAAAAAGCAATTAAATCTTGTACTGATAAAACACTGAGAATTCCACTAGATGGCACCGATTGTTCTACACGGCTCACCAACAGAGAATAATAACAACAATAATGTTTAAACTAATAAAAAATCCCCATAATTACAGATATTGACCATCTGTGTCTGTACTAAACACTGGTCAGAGACAAATAAAAAGAAGGAGCATTCCAAGGAACAGTTGTTGTTTAGATGCTATATTTAGAGACCAAAATGTTCTAGAGTAAATGAGCCTTGGTGACACATTTTTAGAGGAAAATACCCTTCAGGTTGATATGCTTTGGTTCCACATGATAGCCTTAGCATCTGTATTTATGATACAGGACTTCAAAGGCTGGAACAATATCCCTTCACTCACTGCTGATGTTTATGGTCTTATCTTTAGGTTCACTAAGAGGTGATCAGTCTCTCTTCCTACATACTGATTCTTAAAAGGCCATATTGTAGTTACATTATCATTTTAATTAACCTTTTGCTGCCTTTGGTGTGCTGATTTGCCCACACTTCATGGCTAAGCCAAATCTTTATAAGGCATTGTTCATAGCAATAATATATTGTCCAAATAAAAATGTTTCTAAAAAAATGTATGTAGCGCCCCCATAGAGTAGGTGCGTTTTTCTTGCAGGATTTTGCTAGGTGAGGTAAAATTTAGTCAGGCCTGAGGGTAAAAGCAGCCTGAATGTTTTTATCTGGGCTGGGAGGAGAGTCTTAGGGAGGATTGGGTGGACTTAACAGATGAGTTTATCAGAACCTCCCACTTCTTTCTAGAATCCTGGGGAAGGTTTCTGGTCAGAGAGCTGGGAGATATGTGGAGCCATCTGGAGTGTTCTAAGGAGCCCTGACCAATCCCCAAGCAGGATTGGCAGGGGTCAGACCTCCTTAAATACCTCTGAGTCAGCCCAATCTGAGAGGAGTAGTGTTGGGTTGAAGTCTGGAGATGTAGCAGAGGTGCTGTGGAGCAGGTCCTACCTGGGAGGTCGCCCCCAGTCTGGGGAGGGTTACCTTGGGACCTGGGAGTTCGGGTGCAGCCCAGGAGGAGAGTGATTCCTGCAGCCGCACAGGAGAAGAGCGGAGGTGCTACAGGAGGAGAGAGAGACTGTAAAGAGATTCACCGGTGCGTTGAGTGCCTGGGACTGGAGGAGAAAGTGCTGGAGTAGGCTGGGAGAGGAATTGTGGACAGTCTGTGGGAGCCTGGGGAGCCAGTCAAGGGAAAGGAGAGTAACTAACAGAGAGCAGGTCAATGGAACCTGGAAGAGAGATGGGCTGGGAGTTGTAGTCCGTCAAAGGCCTGGTTAGCACTCAAGTACTTTGCTGCACATTCAGGAGCCCGTGATCCCTGGCCTGTAACGGGGGTTCCTGAGTTCCTGCTGAAACAGGGTAGGCCTCACCATGTGCTAACCGTGGTGAAGGGCAAGGTATAGAGAGGCCTGATAAATTTCCCTTCAGGCTGGAAACAAAGTTATGAGCTGGAGAGAAGCAAAGAAGTGTAAAGCTGCAAGATCTGTGTAGAGAGAGAACTGTGAGAGAAACAGTCAGCAAGTGAAGTGCTGGAGAAGTTGTGAGCAGTAACAGTCTGCAGAGGGACAATCTGCAGTGCAAGTGTGCATATACAGGACTGTATATGGAGTTTATGTATCATAATTCTTTGGGCATCCCACAGTCATCTCTTATCCCCATCCAAGTTATTTCCCATAAATAAAACAACAAATACAAGAGCCGGCCTCTTCAGTGTCTCCGGATGTGTGATATATGGTGTGATTGAGGGCAGCTATAAGGTGAACCACTACTACCAGCCACTCTCAAGGGAGCACATGGCTACATGTATAAAAATGGTACTATTTTGGGCCAGTTTCTCCTTTGATAATAAAAATAAAAAACAGGAAATATCAATTACCATTTACCACCAAATGAAAGCCCAATTTGTCCTGAAAAAAACAAGGTATTATCCACCTGGATGCACAAAGTAGTTGTGATGATATGTACAGTTTTACTAATGCATCTCAAAGTTGCAAAATTGTTCTTAGGCATTAACATTTGTTTTACCCTTAGGTACGAAGGGGTTAAAAAATAAATATATACAATATAAATATAAATAATAATTTGGAGTTTATTCCAAAACATATAACATTTAATACAGGGTGGGCCATTTATATGGATACACCTTAATAAAATGGGAATGGTTGGTGATATTAACTTCCTGTTTGTGGCACATTAGTATATGTGAGGGGGGAAACTTTTCAAGATGGGTGGTGACCATGGCGGACATTTTGAAGTCGGCCATTTTGAATCCAACTTTTGTTTTTTCAATAGGAAGAGGGTCATGTGACACATCAAACTTATGTTCATCGGCACCCACTGATCGGTGAGAAGACACACAGAACAGAGCTCTGCCTATGTAAACAAGGTAGAGCTCTGTTCTGTCAGCCAGGATTTGCTAGATTTTGTTTCACTGCAAAGCAGGGAATAAAATCCACCACATCCTTTAGTAAAAACAGCACATAGTTGGATATCAATAAAGACTTATTTTTATAAGTATTGGTAATATTGTGTTCACTTATGACCGTAACCAATCCAATAAAAGTCCTATGTGCTTTTTAATTGGTGAGGTTTCCTCACCTTGAATTTTTCTGTGATTATTTTAGCATATATGTTGATAATAAAGTGCAGCGCTGAAACGTTGTTCTTAATATAAGCACCCAAAGTGACGTAGTGCAATGGTCTTCAAAAAGTGCTGTAGTGCCACTCCACCTCCACCAAAAGTGAGAGTACAGACCTCGACTTCCAGTAGGGATCACATGACTTATGATGCATCCAGCAATGGGAGAGGTGGCTATAGGAATCCTAGGGGGAGTTTTAGGGGGAGAGGGAGAGGTTCCTCTAGAGGACACCCTTATCCTCTACCAGTCAACAACAGATATGCCCCGTTGCAGGAACATGAGGCCAGAAGACAGGGGGATTTTCAGGAACCCCAAACAGGCCCGGGAGGTGGGAGGATGAGATACCACGAGGAGGGATGGTGGAACCCCCCATACCTAGAACCTGGGGAAGAAGATTTCTCTCGAAAGAGAAAAGAAAGAGAGGAAAGAGAGGAGGTAAAAGGGTTCAAAAAAGCAAAACCCCAATAGGAGAAGGCATTTACAATTTGAGTGGAGTTGAGTTGACACAGGATGAACTAAAGACTCTGGATAGAGGGCTGAAGTTTGCCCCAATCAAGAATCTTAACAAATTTCAGACCTATGTTAACATAAATAAATTCATGAGGGGACTTAACTTAAAGAAATACTTTCTTAATCTACCATTGGAGCGTAGAGTTGGAGTGGAAGATACTGGGCACCACTCCAGCTTACGCAATAAGTCCACTTTCAATCCCCTCACTAAAGATAACAAATTCCTGGAAGTTTTTAGGAATAAGGTGTTATCTGATTTAGGATCCCTTGAAGTTAAAAAGGTCAAAGATCCCCAGTACTTATCTAATGGTATTAAAAGCTTGGAGAATAGGAATAACATAGTGATCAGACCTGCAGATAAGGGAGGTGGTTTGGTGGTCTTAAGTAAAGATTATTACCTTTCCGAAATGGAGAATCTCCTAAGTGACAGGGACACCTACCAGCTACTTACTAAAGATCCCATGCTAACCTTCAAAAGTGAACTTCATGAGTTGATAAAAAGGAAGAAGATAGTTGAGTACTTCAAGTGAAAACTTCCAATCGTACCCTAGAAATCATTCATCGACCATCCACAGGGA
>BLSH010537842.1:603739-615073 GCA_018402905.1 Glandirana rugosa | reverse complement strand
TAAGTTGAGTTTTCGTCAATGTTATATATTTTAGGGGCGCTGGAAGTGATGGCGTGAGTAGGTGTTATTATTAGTTTACATTTTAGTAGTGTATCTTGTATAATTTTTATATTCTTTTATATAGAATTATATTTATGATTTTAGTTGCCAGTCTATATTTTGTCAATTCTAGTTTAAGTTATAAATTGGGGAATCCCCGGTTGTGTCGTCAGAGCACATAGGTCTTGCTAAGAGAGGATGACTCAACAGATTATTTCAAGGGTGGGGAGGTCACGAACCAGTGTACGAGTTAAGGGGTTTTAATTTATCCCTGCACTTTAGAAAACACCATGATAGAGATCCTAGTTCTCTTAAATTTTGGGGAATTGAGCATGTGACCAAGCACTGGAGGGGTGGGAACTTTATTAGACAACTGAGTAGGAGAGAATCGTTCTGGATACACGAGACTGCTGTGTTGGCCCCTAAGGGGTTAAATATTGAATTTGATCTTAACTGTTTTATATCTGACCGTTGATTTTAGTATTTATATTAAGATATATTTTCTTATATTTTTAATATGTTCTATGTGATGATTTTACATTTGATTATTATTGTGGATGAGTGCGGTAGTGAAGGTCGCGGGGATTTTATATATTGTAACTGCTTTTGAGTTGAATATGTATTGAGTATTTAGTATTAATTTTTTCGCCCCAGTTAACAGAGGGCTGTCATAGGAACGTTTGTTCTATTTTTAAGTCAATTGGCACTCATATTTAACCCTTTTCTTAAATGAAGTGCTGGCCATATAGCTATGGATCAAAATAGCAGACTTAGATTGGCTATTAGAGATCACATGACGTGAAGGTTCATTATTTATGCGGGTGTAATCGTCACTTCCGCATCCGCTGACGAAGTTCCGGTTCGTGGAACGCAACGCGTAAAAAAACGGAAGCAGGAAGTGACGTCACCCGCGACCTTCACTACCCGCGATATCGATGATTCCTCCTCCTCTGTGGGATAGAGGATGACACAGGAGGATTTTATACCATGCCAGTAGCCATGCACTGGGCTTCAGTGCCATGTATGTAAGTAACTTTGCCTTTATCTAATAAATGTACTATTTGTGACGGAGAGCACTAGATGTGGTCATCTTTTTTTTTCATATCCCATGACTGATGGTTTGCTGGGGATTGCTGACTGGAGTATCCTGTTTATGAGTTCCATCCGGGATTTCCATCTCTTATGCTAAAACAAGGCTGTCATTGGCTCCTGTAATAAGAGCCTACCCGTTGAGGTGAGAGGCTAGCACTTTTGGTGGAGGTGGAGTGGCACTACAGCACTTTTTGAAGACCATTGCACTACGTCACTTTGGGTGCTTATATTAAGAACAACGTTTCAGCGCTGCACTTTATTATCAACATGGAACTTTTATAGGATTTTATAAATTGCCTATTGTGTTCAGCTGCTTATTTCTCAAGATCACTGCGCTGACTGTATCTACTATTCAATTTTAGCATATATGTTTTATTTTAATTTGCTGTTAAAGTTTGTACTGCCATCAAGCTTCCAGTTGATATGCCAAAAGAAGAAAACATTAAATACCTATTTTAATTCACCCAAGTTGACATTTTTATAGACTTAATTTAACCTTTCTATAAATTCTGATTCTATGGCTTCATATAGAAGAACATATTGATCTTTACTTTAAAACCAATCTTTTAACCTACAATAAAATCTTGAAGTAGTAGTAAATCAAATTTATCATCATGGTATTTTAAATATTAAAGAAGCATAAAGACTTTCATCTAGAATGGACTGTGCACCATTTTTGGGACTCTTGGTTTGCCATATTTCTCAAGAGGCCTTACAAATCATCATTATTTCAAATAATCTGACCTTGGCCTCCTAATTGTTAGAATGTTTATATAAACACAACACTCTGAATTTAAAACTGTTGAAAAAGTTTGCTTGCACATGATTGGATGGTGGAAGTCAGCACAGCTTCATCTTATTCCGTACGCTAAGCTAAGACTATTTGCATTTTAGTAAACCAACCTCATTATGTAAATGATCCTCATGGGTTCTTGGAAATGTTTTAGTCCTTATAAAACTGTTAGTTCAAACAGCCACCAGATTCTTAAAGTGATACTAAAGTCTCAGGTTTTTTTGTTGAATATAACAAACATGTTATACTTACCTGCTCTGTGCAGTGGTTATGCACAGAGCAGCCTGGATCCTCTTCTTCTTCTTCTCAGGTCCCTCTTCGGTGCTCCTGCCCCCCCCCATTGAGTGCCCCCACAGCAAGCAGCTTGCTATGGAGGCACCTGAGCCGAGCTGCAGCTATGTACCTGTGTCCATTCAGACACGGAGCCGTGGCCCGGCCCCGCCTCTTCTCTCCTCATTGGCTCACTGATTTTGAGTGACAGCAGCGGGAGCCAATGGCACTTCTCTGCTGTCAGCCAATGAGGAGGGAGAGTCCCGGGCAGCCGAGTCTCTCGTGCAACATCGCTGGATCAAGAGGGGGCACAAGTAAAGTATTAGGGGGGTTGAGGGGGCTGCTGCACACAGAAGGTTTTTTTTATCTTAATGCATAGAATGCATTAAGATAAAAAAACCTTCTGCATTTGCCACCACTTTAAGTCTTTCAGGAAATCGTTAATGACATATCTGGATCTAAATTTCTGGCCCACCCATGGGGCTGATTTACTCTGTAGGTTATCAAGGTTAGAGTCAAAAGTGTTTCTTTAATAGATAATCTCCAGTGAAAAAGTTGCATTCTTCACTCTGGGTTTTTAATGTAAATGACATGTTTGTAGCCAGAGGATTGAAGAATGAGAGCCTAGAGTAACAAGGGTGCTGCAAAGTTGGCTTATTTTGCCCCATTAGCGATAGAGAAAACCGATGAGTGATTCACCAACATCCATTTGTAACTAGAAAGAACTGTATTATTATTATTATACAGAATTTATATAGCGCCAACAGTTTGTGCAGCGCTTTACAACGTTAGGGCAAACAGTACAGTTACAATACAATTCAATACAGGAGGCATCAGAGGGCCCTGCTCATTAGACATTACAATCTAGGAGGGAGTGTTAAGTGATACAAAAGATAATAACTGCGGAGGAGGAGCTGATGAACAAAATTAAAGTACAATTGTTAGGTGGAGGCAGGATAGGCTTCTTTGAAGAGAGAAGTTTTCAGGGAATGCCTAAAAGTGGATAGAGTTGGAGATAGTCGGGCAGATTGGGGTAGGGTTTTCCAAAGAATGGGAGAGGCTCAGGAGAAGTCCTGGAGGCGAGTATGTGAGAAGGTGATGAGGGAGCAGGAGGTCTTGAGAGGAATGAAGAGGATGATTTGGTTGGTATTGTGAGACCAGGTTAGTCATGTAGCTGGGGGCCAAATTGTGGGTTGGCTTTGTAAGTTGTTGCTAGTATATTGAATTGAATGTTGGGTGAGTGGCAGCCAATGAAGGAATTGGCAGAGAGGGGTAGCAGACGCTGAGTGGAATGCAAGGTGGATGAGTCTGGCAGCAGCATTCATGGTCGACTGAAGAGGGGATAACTTATTTAAGGTAAGCCAATGACCAAAATAGAGAGTTGCAATGGTCGAGACGAGAGATGAACAGGGAGCTTTGTGGTGTCATTGGTTAGGAAGGGACATATTTTGGAGATGTTGTGGAGGTTGATGCAGCAAGCTTTGGAAAGCGATTGGATGTGGACCTGAAAGGAGAGTTCAGTGTCCAGGATAACACCTAGCACCCTGGTATGCGGTGATGGGTTGATGGTTGTGCCATTGCTCTTGACAGAGAAGGCAGGGGAAGTGGGGGAGGAAATATGAACTGTACCCTTGGAGCCCCATCCTGCAGCACAAGGGCTATTTGTGGCCCTTTCATGCTTGCTATGTAGCCCTTGGGCCCCATGAGTCTGTACTTGGAAAGAAATCATTGATTTGTAAAGGGGTTGTGATAGCAGTGATCTCTAGCAGTGTCATGTAACATGGCTCTAGTTTCCAGCAACACCTGTACCATGTTTGCTCTTTGTGACCGTCTCCAGTAGTCTCTGCAGTCTTTGACAATGTTTAGTGGCATTATATATATTGAATAATATACATGGCACCTTGGTGGCACCAGGGGCTGCAGTTGAAGCCCTTTATGCTTTGTAAGTTGCCTACCACTGCTGTATACTAACTGACCATCACTGCAATCTTTACCCTGTCTGTGGAAATTGGGGTGTGTACAGCCAAAACCTTAGCAAAGGGCAAGGGCAAAAATAAGAATTGTGCAGATGTGAAAGTCTCCAACAGTGACTAGTTTTGCCCCACCTTAACAAGCGCAATAGATGTTTATTTGCAGTGATTAGACTAAATTATAGCAATTTGTTTATGTTAATCTTGTCTATGTAATTGCCTTAGAGAGAATAAGGGCTTTAGTAATTTTAAAGTTAATGCATTTGCTTACTGAACCATTTTTTGTTTTTAACATTATTGAAGTTCTATGTTCTCTCTATTTTTGTTCAAATCTGCTGTAATCTTCTGTGGGCCGTTCTGTCTCTGGCTGACTGGAGGCATTAAGAAAGCTTGAGTGAAGCTGCTAATGGGATTGAATATTCAAGCTAGAAAACAAAGAAATCATGCTTTTATTTTATTCCCAGAAGGAAATTTTGTTGACAGTGCAAGAACTATACGTGCCATGAATAGCATTTACACATATTCTATGTTCTGACAGCTGGCACCGCAGTTATCATCAGAATGTTATTGTATTTGCACTGTATGCATTTTCAAGAGCTAAGAACAAGCGCAAAATTAAATCTCAAGGATACATTTAAAATGATTTGGTCTCTTTTCTGTGGTGCCTTGGCTCATTTATTTTTGGATCTGTGCTGCAACCCTATTTCCCTATGATTCAGATTAGTTTTAGTTTCATCTTTTCATACATGCAAAGGAGAAGCAACTAGGGAGCTTTGGTAACACCTGCTACAGTGCTATTGGCCTTGAGGGAAAAGGGGGAAAACACAATCTCTCTAAACACCAACAGAATCATCACTGTGTATTAGCTAGAAGAGTCTTTTGTGCCCCAAGGTCTATCGCATTGAGTTACACATTTTGGCTGTCTTATAGGTGATAAGAAGGTCTTGCACTGAAGCTCAGAGAGGTTTGTGATGCATCTACAGTATATCTCTGTCTACAAGGGAATTTGAAGGTCAAAAAGGGTTATAGACCTGTGTTAAAATTTCTGAATTTTTACCCATAATCTAACAGATATTTTGTCTGATACACCTATCAAATTGACATTTCACCACAAAGAGATGGACTGTAGGCATAATGACAGTCAGGGGAATTCAATAGTCTAAAGCTGGCCATAGATGGATCAAACTGGAAAAAGGAAAAAAAAAAAACAAAAGGAAAAGTCTTAGCATACAAACATTCTCAGAACATTCTTAGAATATTCAAATGCCATTTGAAAGATTTAGTTTGCATTTAACATTTGATTTGGGAATGAATGGACTTTACCAAATATAAACCACATACACTGTTAGAAATGTGTTTATTTGAGAAAACTTTTCCATCCTGTTTTTTCTAATTTTTTGTCACTGCAGTCCAACATCAGTTTGATCCATTAATGATTACAAAAATGAATGAACTTTTTTAGACCATTTTTTTCATAAGAATTTTCATTTTAAAATTTATACATTGATGCCCACCTTTAATGTCCCTGGTCTGGAGGTAGGTCCCCTTAAAGTGGTTGTCAACCCGTTACAACCACTTTAACCTACAGGTAAGCCTATAATAAGGCTTACCTGTAGGTTCCCTGCATATCTCCTAAACCTGCACGGTTTAGGAGATATACAGTGTACTTGCATTGCCGACGGCATTCGGCACATGCGCAGTGAAGAAACGGGCCACTGTGCCGTTTCTTCACTTTGTTCATACTGTGACTGCCGGCTCCCGCCTCACACGACTCCGGCCAGTCACAGAGCTGGAGTCGCAGCCCAGACAAGCATTTGCACCATCTTCTTTAACATTACCACCATGGGCAACAAATTCAGATCCAACTACCGCCACTTGTTGCTATGGTAGTGACTGGCCGAATTTAGGCAGAACAAGACAAATTTTGATCTGCCTATGAGTTTTAGACACTGGAGGTAATTAAGACCAATTTTGAGTTGGCATACAGAAGTATGCCAGTATTCAGAGTGGGGCAAGGCTGTGCTGGAAAGCTGTCATTAATGTGACAGCTTCCTTCACAGGGCTGTATCCCCAACTCCATTCAGCTTTCAGCCAGGAAATTCCACTGCCAAAAAACAAATTGAAGGCAAAGGGCCAGAGATATTGGGGATTTCATTAATTAAATATAGCAGTGTTTGTATTTGGGAAATTATTGTGTTACTGGGTAGAGGAAACCTGATGGGGAACTGAGAGACTAGCTCCCCATGAAGTCTGCCATACTTTTTATTTACTGGATTAGACTAAATAGCAGCTCTGTATCTGTCTAATACTATGTGCTGTCAATTAACAGAAAGTAAGACCCAATGGAGATTTGGTCTCTATCAAACTCTGCCCATCCTTACTACAATACTTCTTGGTCAGTATAATGGGTGCAGCGGCCAGAGAAGGAGCACACTGAGGAAGGAGTGTACAGTATGGAAACTCCAAACTCAGTGCTTGGCTCAAACAGATTCATGTACCTAACAAGGACAATTTTGGCAGCCTGAATGAGTTTTAAAGGGTGTCTATGACAACCTTTATGGCTTCTCCCCGTGTATCAATTGTCAATATAAAGGTATAATTATGTCTAGTGTTTTGTTCATATTCTTTCACATTATTTATTTTAGCATAAAAAATGGACTTGGTTAAGATGTGTTGCTATACATTTTGCTGCATTTTCCATAACATAAAAAAGAGACACGAGTCAATTCATGATTTTCAGTAGATCTCATTCCTCATCCACACATTAGGCTTACATTTCAAAAGCAATATTTACTTTTTTTATTCAATTGAGATCAGATTTTTAAGTTCCATAAAATAATTTACGAATGTATCAGCAGTATTCACGCACATTGTGTTATCCATTTTTTAAGTATTTTGACTGTAAAAGTCTGTTCACAGAAATTATCACATGGATTATCGTGCCTTAAAATACCATTAGCTTCAGACTGACAACTGTGAGTTTCAATGAAATGAGCAGAAAAATCTAAGTTTTGATGTTTATGAATTAAACATTTTAAAGAAATAACATAACAAATTGAGCTGCAGTGTAAATGCATGATCAGTGTAGTCACTCTTACATATAACCCCCCCTTTTCCCCCCACTCCTAAGTCCTATAGTTGCCTGTCCCTTATGCAGTAAGATCTCTCGGGAGTGACCTTGTCAGTCTTTTGGCCTGGGTTGCCCATAAACCCTGTACTTTCATTCGATCCTGTGGTGAGCTTTGGAGTGCAGTTAAACTTTAAAACAACTCATCCATCTTAGTGAATTGAGCCTTCTGTATTGTCCCAGCTTGGATAAAGGTCACACATGCTGTATTTTCGGTGCGTTGACCTGAATTATGCTATTCAAGTCAGTTGAATAGGATCCTACAAAAACAAAACGCTTCTGAAAATGTGTGTCAACACATGTTAATGCAACTTACATTGATCCATACATTCCAATGTGAATTTTCCCTTAGAAAGAGATAGTGTTAAGCTGGTTCTATTTTTGTATTTTTGAATTTATATCAATAATAATGCATGTGGTATTCTTATAGCATTATACCATTTTAGATGTTTCTTCCTTCCTTCCTTCCCTTCTTCCTTCTTTCCTTTCTTCCTTCTTTCCTTTCTTCCTGATTTGAATTAGAATCTATTAGGTCTATTTAGTCTTAATATCAAACAAAAATGACACAGCTTTCAGCCAAGATTCACATTGTCTTTCGAGCTATCTTTCCCCCTTCCTACTTTCCATCCTCCTTTCCTCCCTTCCATCGTTCATTCCTTCCATTCTCCCATAAAAAAATGTAATATAACCTATCAGGACTATTTAGCCAATTTTTTTACCCAAGAATTACACAACTCTAACCCAAGATTCGCATTATCTTTATAGCTATCTTTCTTTCTTGCTTGCTCCCCCCTCCTTCAGTCTTTCTTTCCTTCTTTCCTTCCTTCCATTCTCCCTCCCCTGCTTCCGTCTTTTCTTCCATTCTTCATAAAAAAATATTATAGTCTATTAGGACTATTTAGTCAATTTATTAATCTAAGGATTGACCCAAGATTCAAGTTTTTTTTTTTTTCTTTTCCCCCTTCCTTTTTTCCCCGCCTTGCTCCCCGTCTCCCATAAATATTTGCATTTATATAAGAATCTACTGTATTAGATCTATACACTTCTGTTCCCAGAATTACACAACTTTCATGCAAAATTCACTTATCTTCCACATAAGTGTCAATTAAAAAAAAAATGTGAATCTTGGGTAAAACCAGTGATAAATAAACCCTGTGTTAAAATTGTGTTTTCCATTGATTACCTCCAAGAAGGTTAATGTGTAGGAGACAAAAGATTAGTTGATGGAATCATGAGTGGTCACTGGTCAGAGATGACTGGGAATCCTATTCGCCAGACAGGCCGATAAAGGCTAAGCTGCATCCGTCTGGACACAACAGAAATTTTAATAACCCCCCTGTGAGCCATGTCTGCTGTGCATCGTGCCAGCCGTTGCTCAGGATGTTAAAGCAAGACGTTCAGTCACAACTGGCAGTTGGGAGAGGTGACAGATGCGAGGTCTGTTGTTTGAGAACAAGAGCAGGAAAACCAATTTGATACTTTTAAAATTCCTGCAAAGCAGATGGGGAGCAATATGCTTACCCAACCCTTAAAGAACAAGTGTGCCTAGGAGTCGTTCACAGGCAAAATGTTACTTCTAGCAAAAGGATTTGGTTTCCTCAGTCTTTATGGTTGCAATGCAGATTGTGCTAACAAACAAATCTCGCTTCTTAATCGTCCTTGGGTTTGCTGCAGTAATTATTTAGAACAGCAAAATAAACATGGTTTATGTTCCCATATGTGTTTTATTAAAATGTGTTGCTCCTGTTTGTAACCTGTGTTTACTGATTTGCCGAACACAAAATAATACTTATTTTGTGTATATTTATTAAAATTTCTAGCTGGCTTTTTACAGCCTACTTCTGTTGCTTAATTATTTGAAATGTCATGGTATAATTACTCACACCTTAAGGAACGGCTAAGGCTAGCAACATTATTGGCAATAGCAAGCATATTTAGTAGAGAAAAAGCATATTGTAGTAATTACTTCCTATTTTGTATTTTTTTTCTTAAAGTAAAAATTTGATCAAAATCTAACTAAGGTTAAACCTGCTTCCACCTCCATTCTAAGCCCTATGTTAACTACCTTGTAAAGGACAGATGTGTATACTCAGGGCCGGCTCTACCAGTAGGCGAAGTAGGCGGCCGCCTAGGGCGCACTGCCGCCTAGGGGCGCCTGGCCACTGTTGATCTGTCACTGGCTGCTCTGCATTGATTCATGTAAAAACTGACACTGTCTGACTGAGATAATGAGATTGTATTATGCCACATGCCATTTGCAAATGTAAATAGAAATAGTGACTGATCTGCCAAATACCCCCCTCCGCCCCCACCCCCATGAGGCTGTATTTGATGGGCACAGGTGAAGCTGTATTTGATGGGCACAGGTGAAGCTGTATTTGATGGGCACTGATCAGGCTGGGCAGGGCAGAAGGGGTGGAGTCAGGGGTGAAATCAAGGGGGCGGCAAAATGAGGTTTCGCCTAGGGTGCCAAAAATCTTTGCACCAGCCCTGTGTATACTTACCTAATGTAATGGCACTCCACTCTGGTTACGTGATCTCCCCAGCGGCTGGTTTCAGAGGAGAGTGACAACAGCTGCAGAGCCTAGGTGATGATATCATCCAAAGGCTTACTAAGGGGCATCAGTTGTCAGCTGTCCCTCCTCTACACTGAAGCTGGAACTGGGACCTGATCATGTGAATGGATCAGAGCAACCTTGAAGGAGGGACATCAGACAACTTTTTTTGAACTTTGGGGGTCATTTACTCGCATAGCCACACAGCCATGGCCTCCTGACGATATCCACTGGGACTCTTTCTAGTGATTGAGATGTAGACTCACACCACTTGAGGACAATTGGACTCCTTCCCACCAATTTCCTCCTCACTCTCTCTAGTGAGCTTCCTCCTGACCCAGCTTGATCCCCGGAAAATGGATCTGAAAATAGGTCCCCTAGCTAAACCTAGCTGGGAACTCTATGCTCCTCTAGCACTCCTGACCCAGGAGCAGAGCCCCAGTGCAGCATTCTCTCCCAGCAAGACTGAACCCAGGAACGCTGTCCCTGCTGCCCAGACCTCAGGCAATTTACCTCTCCAGGGATCCTCTAGAACAGTGTTTCTCAAACTGTGTGCTGCGGCACACTAGTGTGCCACGGGAGAATTGCAGGTGTGCCGTGGGCAGGGCCGGTGCTCCTCCACTGCTGCCTAGTGAGTGTCTCTGTGCTCCTGCTCCTGCTCCAGCACACCCCAGCCTCTATCTGCACCCGATGCCCGCTCTCCATGGATCATCTACTGGCTTCCCATAGCCGTTCTAGCCACCTCGCTCAGTAAGGAAGTGTGAGGGACCTGCCACAGAATCAGTCACGGGTGTGGCTCCCACTAGTCACCCCTAACCTCTCAGCGATTGCTCCTAGCCCTCGCCACCCTTCAGAAGCCGCTCAGCCTGGAGATTCAGTGGGGGTACAATGAGTCAGCATAGTGGTTATTACCCCCCCCATGCATCACACAAGACTGCTGTTTTTGTATATATTATATTTACTGCTGACCACAAAAATCGTTAAATCTTTTCAGGTGAGCCGCAAACATTTTTAGATCTTTTTAGTGTGCCGCAAGACCAAAAAGTTTGAGAAACACTGCTCTAGAAGATGGGAATGCAACCCTAAATAATCACCCCCTACTCCACTGAGTACAGGGGAGCCACACTAAATTTACCTAGCAGCCTACTTCACACTATGAGGGTGCTACATAAGTAAAATTTAAAAAAAGCCGCATTGTTGCCTGCACATGATTGGGTGATGGAAATCAGCAGAACCTCACTGCATTCACTAAGCGCTGGGGAAAGTTTGTGCAACTGCAGTCTATTTGCTTTTAGTAAATCAACCCCAACAACTTCTCATCTTCATATGATAGCAGAGAGGTGCTTTGTAGTCCTCAGAGAGCTCTAGGAACAAAGAAAACTGATAACAGTCCATGGCAAAGAATGTATCAGCTAACTAGCAGGATATAACAACTACAATATAGGACGATCAATCGACTATGTAAGAAACGGTACCTGACAATAGTCA
>BLSH010537842.1:578501-603700 GCA_018402905.1 Glandirana rugosa | reverse complement strand
AGTTATCTATGTCATCTTTGAGGGTGGGGATCCTAGAGACGATATAGAGTGTATATATGTTGTCCCACGTTTTTTTAGGTATTATTTTTCAACGTTCGTAGGTGGTTAATCTATCTTTCAACTTTCGAACTACTATGTCTTTCGTTTCTTTCTACTTAAATCCTTACATGTGTCGTGACCGAAATGTTTACTGAAACAACATTCCAACATTCTCTTGAGTCTAACTCCAGGCAACACAACGGTAAGAATAAAATCTTGTCGACGTCCCAAAACGACTAGTTGTAATCATCGGGTCACTGAGACAAAAATGAACAAGTAAAAACAGAGTCACTGGGCTACTAATGTTGATCAGCAAAACCCTGCAGCTGTTCTAAAATAAGAATGGCAACACAACGGACCTCAATCTGAGTTCTCTTACAACCTTACAACAAAGTCATTTGTAAAGCCAGTGCTGTGTACATTCCTAAATTCATCTTTCTTTGCTTTCTGTATCATCAAGCTTTCAACTTTCTATCTAATTGGTGGATGCTTGCAACTTTTTATTATGGATTTTTTTGCACCCTGTTGTATATATGTGAGATATAGCAGAGATCCTAGGGGTGGGAGTTTCTACTGTATCTATTGACAAAAGCAAACCGGCGTAAACTGTGGCATTACAGCAATACCTGCATGGAATACCAGTAAATCTGGCCATAGATGATTCCGCCATCCACACAAGCAGAATGCCCCCCCCCCTGCCGGGACATTGTATTCTATCATCTTATTCCTTCTCTATCAGTGTTCTGATGTCTTGTAATTGGACTGTCATTATGATGTCTATGAGCACCTTTGAACCTTCAAAGAAATTCAGTCCTGTAAATTAAGGAGATACGGGAATGTCTGTCAGGCATGATAAATTTTACTGGCCAACTGCTTTAGCTTCACCAAAAACAAGCTAAAGCTGGTATATCTGCAGAGCACATATACATTAATATTTGTGTGCCATAAACATACAGTAAGTGTCTGTCAGAGGAATATAATACAGCTCTTGTAACAATTGTTGGTAATAGTTCCCTTTAGAACTACCTGCTCCTAATTCAGGCAAGCATTTGCACCAGTTTTGGTATTATTACCAACACATGCATCAAATTCAGGCAGTTCCAACTACCACCACTTTAACCACTTCTGGACTGCCCACCTTGGATATACGTCGCTATTTTGACATTGAATACCATTGTTATGGCAGCTAATAGCTATCATAGCCCCTGTATTTTTATTCACAGCAGGCGGTCCGCTTTCAGATAAAAGTGGTCTCCGCGAGATCACTTTTATGGGCAGTGGGAGAGGTGACCCCCCTCCCGCCACTTACCGGAGCCATTGGAAACGGTGGAGACTATCCAGTCCTGTGGCCTGATGGGCAGGGAGCTGAGTGAGGGCATGATGGCCCCCACTCGACTCTATGCCCCTGGAGGACCGGAGCAACTTAAAATGTCACTTACGCCCTCCAGCCTTGAAGGGAAAATTTTTTTTTAAAGAAAAAAAAACAGACTTTCTTGTTTTTTTTACTTTTGATTAGAGGTAGACCGATATGGATTTTTCTCTAGCTGATGCCGATATTTAGAAATCGGGACGGCTGATGGCCGATGTATGATGCAGATTTTTTTGGGCCGATATGTTAGGCCGGTTTTTCTTTTTTTTTTCCCCTTTATCTCATAGAATCTAACAGTTAAGTAAAAAGAAGTGATACAGAAAATTGCTTAAATTAAACATTTATTAAACAACACAACAAGCCTCCTATCAGTGCACTTGTATGTATATTTTTTTTCTTTTAAAAACTATGTATTTTAAATATTAAATACACAAAAACAGGTAATCAAAACTTTTTGGCGAAAAAAAAAAGGGGCTAACATTACTGTTTAGTTTCTTTTTAAATTCATTAAAGTGTATTTTTTCCAAAAAAATTGTGTTTGAAAGATCGCTGCGCAAACACTGTGTGTAAAATATTTGAACAACCGACATTTTATTCTCTAGGGTCTCTGTTAACATAAATATATAATGTTTGGGGGTTCTAAGGGATTTTCTAGCAGAAAATACTGGAAATTTAACTTGTAAGCAACACATGTCAGAAAAAATGTTGTCTTTAAATGGTTAAACTTCCCTCATCTACACACGGAGTTCATTCCTTTGATAAGTAGAAACATTGTATCTCTTTTCAGCAATGTTCTCAGACTTGGCAGGCTGCCCGGATTTTCTCTTTCTTGTTCTATAGGAGTGACTCCGGTCTCTCCGACTTAGAAAAAGGTTCCTTCAGAAGTCATTTGCAAGTCACGCTTAGTCATCCCACAAGTCTGATCGCCCCTGTGTGAACCGGCCGTTAAAGTGCATAAATGAATCGGCTAAATTTGCAGCACAATCGGCCGATGCCAAGTAATTAAAAAATGCCAAATATCGGCCTGATAAATCGGTCTACCTCTACTTTTGATTTTAAGTGTAAATGTGAGATCTGAGGTCTTTTTGACTCCAGATCTCACACTAAAGAGGTCCTGTCATGCTTTTTTTTCTATTACAAGGGATGTTTACATTCCTTGTAATAGGAATAAAAGTGATCCAATTTTTTTTTTTTAAAGGGACAGTGTAAAAATAAAAAGTAAAATAAATAAGAAAAAAAAAAGTAAAGCACCCCGTCCCTCCATGCTCGCGCGCAGAAGCGAATGCATACCTAAGTCCTGCCAACATATGTAAATGGGGTTCAAACCACACATGTGAGTTATCACCGTGATCGTTAGCGCAAGAACAATAATTCTAGCTCTAGACCTCCTCTGTAACGCAAAACTGGTAACCCTTAGAAAATTTAAGACGTCGCCTATGGAGATTTTTATGTGCCAACGTTTGTCACAATTCCACGAGCGGCCACAATTTTGAAGCATGACATGTTGGGTATGAATTTACTCGGCATAACATTATCTTTCACAATGTAGAAAAAAAATTGGGTTAACTTTACTGTTTTTTTTAATTGAAAAAATGTGTTTGTAAGACTGCTGCACAAATACGGTGTGACATAAAGTATTGCAACGATCTCTATTTTATTCTCTAGGGTGTCTGAAAAAAAATATATAATTTTTGGGGGTTCTAAGTAATTTTCTAGCAGAAAAAAAATATTTTAACTTGTAAACAACAATTGCCAAGATTAGGCCCGGTCCTTAAGTGGAGAAGTTGGGGTATTTAAAAAACAAACAAACAGCTATACTCACCTTTATGCTACAGCTGTCCTCTGTCAGCTCTAAGCTATAGGCCTGAGCGGTCACATGACTGCCAATCACTTATTTCTCAGTTGGAGTGGAGAGCAGTGACTGTCAGGCACTGATCTCCACTCTGCCCCTCCAGTGCTGGAGAGAGGGTGGGGGCAGCTGGCTTTGGATTTCAGCAATGCACTGAGAGCCAGAGCCAGCTGTCAATCAGGCATCTGGGTAAATTCTGACAATATGGTTGGGATTTGAACTGAAGACCATAGAGCTGCAAGGCAAATGGTACTAACCACTAAGCCACTGTTAAAATATCATTGTAATAACTCCTGTAAGTCATCTTTTTGTATTGCCCCAAAGATGATGCAAGTCGGTATGACAAGTACAACCCCCCCCCAAAAAAAATCATGTTCAAATTCAGAATTGTGAAAAAATAAAAAATAATAAATCATGTGTTGTCCACATCTCTCTCAGCCTAACTCCCACAGAATCCCAATGAGGATGCCACAGACAGCCCTTATATTTTAGCAGTCTGGTAACGGAGATTTGTTTATTTGCATGATAGTAGTCCTCCCACCTTAGGGCAGAACTAAACCCTCTCAATTAGTATTAACTAGTTGTAATACTTATGCTGCTAGCATCAGTAACTAGATAGAAAAGTATACTATTTTTTACTTTTTTTAAAACTTTTTTTTATCATTTCTTTAGTTTCTACTTTCTGTTCCAGCCCAAAATGACATCATACACCCCATGAGAATTCATAGACTTTTTTTATTGTTCATTTGGAGGAGGGGCTTTCAAAGCTAAGCACACCCTCCTGCCTGCATGCCTGAGCTAAGGGTAGATGGATTCTAGGAGGTTAATACTATATGAATCCTCTGCCCTTACTCAAGATGGCTGCAGCTAGAAAAGCACAGAGACATGGATGGATGGGTGAGTTTTCTTTGAATAATAAAAATGAATTAAAGCGGTATTAAACCCAAAACCAGTCCATGGATTGGTGGCTGTATTCGTTTTAATCTGTTTTCATCTGGTGAACTGGCCAGTAACACACCTCTTGTATTAGTACCTTCTAGATGAAGGAACAACAAAGACACCTTTGGACAGCAGCATTGTCTGTCTGGGGGGAGGGGAGTATTAGATGCACTAGCAGATTTAGAAGCACTAATAAATGAAAAAAAACAAAAACTAGCAAACACATTTTAAACAGTTATAACAACTATTTTACTTACTTTAGGATTAAGGCTTTACACGAATAAATGAAAACTGACCATTGTCAGTGGTAAATGGTTTGTCTCATCCCTCTAAATGTTACATCTTCAGGGCAGCTTGTTTTGTTGAAAAAACTTAGACTTACTGGCAGGATCAACAAGTTAAAATAAAGGAAAGCCAAAAAAGAAAACAAATACAGCCATCATATCTAAGAATTGGTAAGCTGAAATATAATAAATGTCTGCTTTTGGGTTTAATACTGCTTTAAATGGCATGTTCAGCTTCTGATGCTCAGATAGAAAACCAAAAAGGTGTTGCACTATACCCAAATATTATATTAAATCAAATCTGTGACCCTATATGATGTGCAACAACCTAAACAGCATATTAAAATAATATAAATAGATATACAACATGCAAACCACCATCCATTGACCAATCCACATAAATATTAACCAATCTCAAACTGATTAAATAATAATGTAAAAAACAGCGTCCAAAAATAATAGTCCCAGTCCAATACTGAATTTCCAATTCCCACGAATCCAAGTGAACTTCACCCTCTTCAAAAACTTGCTAACTTATGGGTGCCAATACCTTTATTCATGAAACCAGCCAAATATAAAGCCTCTTACCAGATCACAGTGACTGTTAAAGTGGAATGGTCAGAAAGCGCTTCATGTATTTATTGCCCAGGTTCCAATACCACTCACCATCAGAAAGTGTTCACAGCAGCCTAGGATTAAAGACTAGAAGCATAAGCCAATGGGGTTGATTTGCTAAAAGCAAATATACTGTTCACTTTGCAAGTGCAAGTGTTCTGGAGCTTAGTAAATAAGGTAAGGCTTCACTTTGGAATTCAGCAGAGTTTCTGCTCATTTACTAAGCTCTGGAGCAATTGCACTTGTAAAGTGCACAGTCTTTTTCCCTTTAGTAAATCAACCCCATAGTGTAATATGTAAAACACAACCGCTTTATGAAAAGTAAAATGTGCATTCCCGTTAAAAATCCACAATATCGCTTTTAGCCCATGTAAACAGGCAGATACTACAAAGCTAGTCCATCGCCAGTTCCTGTGCATGATGACGTCACTTTGTGGCCACACCCTGCACATTTTATTAAAGGTGACGTCTTTAAGGGACTAGACAGATTTTTCTTGTTTATATGAATGTGATGTTCAGATAAGCCATATTCATATGGCCGTAACATTACTGTAAACTTTTTACTGATTAATAGGCAAGGAGCAAAAGTTCCTGCAATAATTATACATAAATAGATCTGTTTTTTGATGTGTAAAAATTGTCCTGTTCCTTTTTTCAATGGTATACATGTACAAACATGTCTTCAGATGAAGATTTTTGAATTTTGTGTTACAGATCTGAACGCAATGTTTGCTTATCTGTGTGAATGTCTCTAATAATAAAAAAAATGCAGCTGTGCTCAGATCCATAAATAAAAAAAGTGTAAATTTGTTGTTTTTTGTACAGCCGTGTGAATGAGGTCATACAGTTAAGCTCTGCTTTAAGAGCCAAATAGATTTTAATGTTAATATAAAATACTGTATATAGGCAATGGCAATGCCACTGCCACACCTCCAATTGTGCTGACCATGTTAAAATTACTGTTTGTTTAAACTGTAATTTTTATTTTCACCACCACTTTAGCTATATATATGATTTTCAAAATAACAAATGCAAATATTTAGGGACTGGATGAAAGATTTAGTGCAGTAAAAACACATTTGATTGTTGAAATTTACATATTTAGGGGATTTGGTTCCAAAAGAGGGGTAGTTCCTGCGTAACGGTTGGGAACTATGTTGTTTACCAATAATAAAAATGACTCTTACCGGTATATAACATTATACATGCAATAATATAATGGTTTTAGCAGTGTTCAGTGGAGTGGGTAGCAAGAGAGGTGAGTAATTCCTTGCTTCTTTTTATGTGAGGTCCTTATATGTAATCTTATTGAATAGACAACATTAACTTAAGCCCCGTACACACAGTCCGATGGTTGGTCCTCAACGGTCATCCAACAGCCTGTTGGCCGATAATCTGATCGTGTGTACGCACGATTCTACAGCCGATTTCCAATCATCGTCCAACAGAAGATGGACGACGAGACTAGAACACTTATGTTGGCCGACAAGGAGTTGGCTGATTGTTGGCTCGTGTGTACAGAAGTTGACCAACCAAAAGTTGGAAGATCAAACACTCATGCTCGGAATCCAGGAAGTGTTTGGTCGTCTAACCTGTGTTCGTAATTCACAAATCACATTCACCTGAAATTCTCCGTTATACGCTCCGAACACGTCACTACATTCAGCTTTGTTGGCCGATTACTTGCTTCAGGTTAGTACGCTAGACCAAACTGCCATCGCCCAATTTGGGAAAAAGTTGGACGCTCGGTTGACCAACCATCGACTCGTGTGTACGAGGCTTTAAAATGACATTAAAGGTTTGGATTAAAAAAAAAACAAGCATATTATACTTACCTGCTCTATGCTTGGTTTTGCACAGAGCAGCCTTGATCCTCCTCTTCTCGGTCCCCCGCCGGTTCCACTGGCCCCTCCCCCTTGACCAGTGCCCTCAATAGCAAGCAGCTTGCTATGGGGCACTCTAGCCTGACTTTATGCGTCCATAAGACACATAGAGCCATGTCTCAGCCCCGTCCCCCTGCTCTCTCCTCATTGGCTCACTAGCAGTGATTGATAGCCATTGGAGCCAATAGCACCCGATGCTGTCTCAGCCAATGAGGTGAGGGAGTACTGGGACAGCTGGATTCAGAGAGGGCTCAGGTAAGTTTTAGAGGGCTGTGGGGTAGAAACACACAGAAGGTTATTTTACATTCAGCCTTCAGAACCACTTTAAAGCCCCGTGCACATTGGCCACATTTCAGGAGATATGGGCTGGTTAAAAAAAACAGCTGACATTCAGCCTGTGTGTATGCCACCCTGTCCAACAGAAGCCAGCCGTTTGGTCAGCTTCTGTCAGATAAGCATGCTGGAAAACCAACAGCCAACCGACTTCCAATCAGCGCTCTCAGACAGTTGATTGTAGGGGGGAGGGCATCCCCCTGTCAGAACACAACAGTTCAGCAGGGGAGATTGCTGTATTAACTTTGCATAGCTAGTACAGTGTCTCCAACTGCAGGTGACAGTTTTGTTTTTTTTGTTCAACCCAGCGGGTTGTGTGTACCAGGCTTTAGCCTCTGGCTTCTTGTCCATTCCCTCACACTTGTACTTTGTGAACAGCCACAGTCATTGAAATTGCCATTTTCTTTTTTATTTTACTAATATAAAACAGCTCACATTGTGTTAAAGTCAGCGATATTACTGTATTCCTGTCATTAGATGTTAGTCCATTGTTCTGAAAGAGCAGACTATTTGGAATGCTTTAGTATTGTGGTGCTTTTATCTCCTGAAGGTGTGGCAGTACTTATCATGCAGCACTGCTGGATAATGTAATAGTGGGGTTGTGGGAGATGTTGGGCCTTTGGGTATAAGAGTAGATTTGGATGGCGCCAGGCTTGTTTACTCTAGGATATGATTCATTATGGAGTATGCCTGCATGCAGCCAGTCAATGAAAGCTACAATTTTTCTAGAAGCCACTGGGACAAGCTCAGCTGGCTCAACTTAATTTGTGGCCTCCTGAGGCTTCTTAGGTTACACAAGTGATATCATGGTGCCATTTCTTTCTGTTGTAACATTGCATAGTAAAGTACATCTTCATGTCATCATCTTTTCCTTTGTTTTCTCTGTCCTTTGCTCCTGTTCCCAATGTACAGCTGCAGAGCACTTTCTCAGACATCCTCTGGAAAGTGCTACTTAGCCATTAACCACTTGCTGACTGCGTAATGTGTAATTACTGCTGCTGTGTGGCAGCGTAGCGTGAATCGCCATATATGAGCGGGCGCAGCTAGCGTGCGGGCGCGTGCCACCGCCGGCGCGCTGTTGTGCCTGCCGAACGCTCCCTGAGGCCATGGGTTGGGCGGACTCGATGTCCACCAGCGACCCGTGATCGCTTAATACAGAGGAAGTACGGGGAACCACCGTTCCCCGTTCTGTCAGGCGGCATGGCAGTGTGCTACTGATCTCTGTAATGGGGATCAGTTAGATCTGTCATGCCCCTGCCAGCCCAGCCCCCATACAGTTAGAACACAGTGAGGGAACATATGTAACCCCTTGATTGCCCCTACAGGTTAACCCTTCCCTGCCAGTGACATTTATACAGTAATTAGCGGCTATTTTTAGCTCTGATCGCTGTATAAATGTCATTGGTCCCAAAAAAGTGTCAAAAGTGTAAAATCTGTCCACCGCAATAACGCAGTCCCGATAAAAATCTCAGATCACCGCCATAACCAGTAAAAAAAAAATAATAAAAAAAGTAATAAATAAATTCTCATAGCTTGTAGGCGCGATAGTTTTTGTGCAAACGAATCAATGAACACTTTTTGCGATTTTATTTACCAAAAAATATGTAGAAGAATACATTTTGGCCTAAACTGATGAATCTTTTTTTTTGTATATTTTTTTTGGATATGTATTATAGCAAAAAGTAAAAAATATTGGGTTTTTTTCAAAATTGTCCCTCTTTTTTTGTTAAATAAAAACCACAGAGGTAATCAAATGCCACCAAAAGCAAGCTCTATTTGTGGGAATGAAAAAGGATGTCAATTTTGTTTGGGTACAATGGTGCACGACCACGCAGTTGTCAGTTAAAGTGATGCAGTGCCGAATCGCAGAAAGTGCTCTGCTCAGGAAGGGGGTAAATCCTTCCGGGGCTGAAGTGGTTAAAGCAGTTGTAAACCGCATATGGTAAAAAAAAAAAAAACACCTGTAAGGCAATTGCATAATGTGCTAGTATATTATGAAATACTCACCTTGGAGCAAAGCCGCCCAGCGCTGTGCTGTCACCGCTGAGAGGGCTGACATGACTGACATGTTCCCCCGGTCTTTTTTCTGGGTACGTACGCTCCAGCTATGTGATTGGCCACATACGAGCGGAACCCCTTGGTTCCAGCACAAAGCTCTGAAGGTCTGGTCGGACCTTCAGAGCGCATGTGCCGGCGATGTACACTATCTCACAAGAGTGAGTACACCCCTCACATTTTGTAAATATTTTATTATATCTTTTCATGTGACAACACAGAAGAAATGAAGCTTTGCTACATTGTAAAGTAGTGAGTGTGCAGCTTGTATAATAGTGAAAATTTGCTGTCCCCTCAAAATAACTCAACACACAGACATTAATGTCTAAACCGCTGGCAACAAAAGTGAGTACACCCCTAAGCGAAAATGTCCAAATTGACAAATGGGCTCAGTTTGGACATTTTCACTTAAGAATGTGCTCACTTTTGTTGCCAGCGGTTTAGACATTAATGGCTGTGTGTTGAGTTATTTTGAGCGGGACAGCAAATTTACACCACTATACAATCTGTACACTCACTACTTTACATTGTAGCAAAGTGCCATTTCTTCAGTGTTGTCACATGAAAAAGTATAATAAAATATTTACAAAAATGTAAGGGGTGTACTCACTTTTGTGAGATAGTGTAACTGGCTGCTTTCAGGTAAATATCTCCTAAATGGTGCAGGTTTAGGAGATATTCATTTTACCCACAGGTAAGCCTTATTATAAACACACCTGTATGTAAAAATGACCAAGTGGGGTTTACCACCGCTTTAGGTAGTTTGTATAACACATAGATATACAGCAGATATTAACAATGAAATTCTCTTATTTGCTTTTTTGGTCTGTTAAATATACTACTGAAATAGATTTGATATATCTGTTTAATAAGTGCAAAAAAACTCATTGCTACTGCTAGAATTCTTGTGAGCTAAATATCTCCTGTGTTCTGTGCCTCTGCTGTCTCTTGTCAGTTAGTTTGGTTCCCATCTAGGAGACCTACAGATCCCCTTCCCCCCAATTTCTATGTTATGGAGAAGAGAGAGGGGAAGGTTGTTGTAGTCCTGCCTTGCCAATCTTCTGTTAAAGGGTAGCTATTGTAATCCACATTATGAAGGCGTGGTCTGCAATCTCACCCACCGATATCATTGGGAGTTGGCTGTCTTTTCCTGTTTCAGGCAACCAGTTTCCGGTTGACAGCCACCGGGTCTGCTCCTTCTCAGGCTGCTGTGTTGAAGCTGATGCCTCCTGAGATATGTGACATGCATATTCCAGCAGGCTTCATGAGCAAGGTCAATTGTGAAAAAAAAAAAAGGCAAATAACCATACAAACCAAAAAGGCTTTTCAGATTACGGAGGAGGGAAGGATTGTGGAGAAGAAAAGTGTATGAGTGAAGATCCACTTTAACCACTTGACCCCAGGAAGATTTACCCCCCTTCATGACCAGGCCATTTTTTTTCGAAACGACACTGTGTTACTTTAACTGACAATTGCACGGTCATGCAACGCTGTACCCAAATAACATTTATGTAATTTTTTCCCCACAAATAGAGCTTTCTTTTGATGGCATTTGATCACCACTGTGTTTTATATTTTTTGCGCCATAAATAAAAAAAGACTGACAATTTTGAAAGAGAAACACTATTTTTTACTTTCTGCTTTAACACATATCCAATAAAAAAAAAAAATCTAATTTCTTCAATTTAGGCCAATATGTATTCTGCTACATGTTTTTGGTAAAAAAATTCCTAACAAGCGTATATTATTTATGCAAACTTTCTTGCATCTACAAACTCTGGTATATATATATATGGATTTTTGTTTATGTACTAGTAATATATACTAGTATACTATTATATACTAGTAATGGCGATGATCGGCGACTTATAGTGGGACTGACAGTCGGACACTAACTGACACTTTTGGCACTTTGCAGAAACCAGTGACACTAATACAGTGACCAGTGCTAAAAATATGCACTGTCACTGTACGAATGATGCTGGGAAGGGGTTAAACATGTAGGGCAATCAAAGGGTTAACTGTGTGCCTAGCCAGTGTTTTTGTGTACTGTATATACTGCTTTTACTAGGGGAAGAGATGGATTTTTTTTCCCTGCTACGCATGCACACAAAATCCTTCCCTTCCCCCTGTCAGAACGGAGATCTGCCGTGTTTATATAGGCAGATCTCCGTTCTGTGTGTTTTAACGATGATCAGTGCCCGGCACCCACAGATCGGCTTCTGCTTTGATTAATCATAGTATATATACGTGATTCTGCACAGGAGGGCCACCATGTAGAGGTAAATCTGCTATAGGGTTGTCCAGAAGTGGTTAAGCAAACTACATTTTCAGTTAGGGTTTACATTTTCTTTAAGTCAAGCCTAAAGTGGGGATCCTTGTTCTGTAAGCTGGTGGGACGGAAGGGAAGGAACCAAAGTAGATTTACATACGAGAGAGCTTAGGTTGGGTGCCACAAATATGATATGATCACTAATAGAAATCCATGATTAGTGTTGTCACCCTCTTTATGGTCAGTAGATCATAGAAGTACTGTAGGTTGGGTGCCACAAATATGATATGATCCCTAATAGAAATCCATGATTAGTGTTGTCACCCTCTTTATGGTCAGTAGATCATAGAAGTACTGTAGGTTGGGTGCCACAAATATGGTATGATCAATAATAGAAATCCATGATTAGTGTTGTCACCCTCTTTATGGTCAGTAGATCATAGAAGTACTGTATATGCCTTACTGTACACAATTTTGATAAGGAAAATAGTTTCTATACAGTATATGTACTTTAACTGTGTAAGTAGATGTTTATTGGGTTATGCCTTAAAAAATATGCACAGTGTAACCTGTTCAAGCAGCATTTCATATTCTTTAAATTCATGTCAGCCACCAGGTGGAGCCCATATTTTGCTTACTTTTCATATCCTAATAATTATGTCAGTAAGGAATTGTTGCTAGACAGTCATATGCAATTAGTGTGACGTGACTAATAGACATCTCAGTACAACTGTTGCTGCATGCAGCAGACTTGCCTTAAGACTAATTTACTACATATCTTATCAACCTGTGATCTCTACAGATTTCTCTTTGCTCATCTTGCTCTTGAAAATTATATTTGGCAGAACAATGGGAAGGCAAAATCCAATATCTTAAGAAAAAGTATGATTAACCTGGGCATATATTCCCAGCTCTGGGGAAAAACCCAAACTCACCAACACTGAAATAATGGCCTGCCCGAGTGAATGACATTCAAGAGATGGAAGACCTTACCGTGGCCATCAGAGACAAGATCTCCAGCCAAAAAAATAAAAATGGTACTATTAAGAAGATTTTAGGTGCTACCTGAAATAAGAGTTTAGTTTTTTTCCATGCCAGCATGGGCATCACCATGCCTTGGTTTTAAATGAGCATATACCTGTAGGGAGTCTGCGATAGTGTAATCCCCCCCCTTTTTTTTTTTTCCTCTCCCTCTAGACTCTGCTCAGGTTGGTGCCCATGCTTCCACCTCTTCCTTTCTATTCCTTAACCTTACTTCTTTGCTTTTTGCATTGGGCATTTTCTTCAGAAATGTCATACCACTTTAAAATTCCAAAAACATGAGCGGTTTCACCAAACATAGTGGGGTCAATACAACTATCTGTTTTTTTACCATGTACCATATTTTTATATTAAGTAAGATTGTTCTAAATTTTCTCTTCAGATAACCCTATGCCTTCTGCTGTATTGTACAGATTTATCGCTGTTTGGACCCTTTGGGATTCTTAATGTGACCAATGTTTGTTCCTTCCTGATTTGGTGAACCCTCACTTAAATAAAGAATGTTTAATAAAAAGTATGGCTTTGCAAGGGTTAAGGCAGTGTTGACTTCAATTAATGGACTGTATTAATCTTCATGACAGAAGCACTTAATACAAATTCATCTCCTGATAGAAGCCTGGAAATTGCAGTGCTTGATGTGAATGGTTGATAAATCTAATACAGAGGCATCGTGCACTTTCTGTATTACATTATGAGGTGCCATTATGCTTCTGTGTATAAATGAAGTATGTAGGAAAGATTTATTGCTTAACTCAACAGTGGCTGAAGATGTTCAAGAATTGCTCAACACATTGCATGAAAAAAAAATGATCTCAATGAAATTTTAAATGAAAAAGATTGTAAGTTTGGATTATAATTTGGATCCCATGGAACAAAATGGCGAGCATGCCTATTAAAAGAAAATAGTCACAAACAGAAAATAAACCTACTTGTAAGGGCCAGTCTACTTAAAGGTGATATTTTAGTTATAGTTGGAGCTACGGTGGGCTGCAGTGGGCTATGATTAGCTCTAGGCTTCTTGCATATTGTTATGCCCATCTCTACTCCTATCCACTTTGGTGTTTCCACCCAACTTTGCAAGTTGCAACACCCCCAATCCCCTCCCACTGCATTGTACATAATGTAACAAAATTGAACAAACCCAACAGAGACTAGGAGCCCATCATTATAATAGCCATGGCAAGTCAAGTACACGGACCCATGACCCCTGCACTGAGATCTCACCAATAGAGCTTAAAATGTATAAGGGATTGTCAGGTGTTTTAACTCTTTAGCTTCTACCAAAAACAAACATATCAGTTTTGAGTGGACCAATGTTTTAATATCAGTGATATAGTTGCATAGTTAATCTGGTTGAAAAAAGACACAAATCCATCCAACATAGGGCAGGAATCTGAATGGTAAATAGCAGGACCTTTATGGTCTCATACACACTTCAAACCAATTTAGGCAAGTTTAGCAGAGTTTAGCAGTGTTTGGAGTTTTGGTGTCTATTTATTTCACTGGCCAGAATTTTAATTGAAATATCTAAAAGCTGAAGTGCTAAACGTGCCTAGCGTTTAGGTGCATTTAAATACGTTTAACGGCATTCAGCATTTTTGGGGTCAAAATTCCCTTTCTTGAACGCGGTTTTAGAGTGTGCAGAAAACATCCTCTAACATCCCCTGCTACTAAACTGCTAAAAACGTCTGTGTGTGCATGGGAACATAGGATGACATTAGGGCAGAAAAAGGGCAGGAAAAAAAAAACACCTAAACTCACAAAATCGTGAGTTTAACAGCTGCAGAGTGCATGGGGCCTAATGCTCAGACAGGGTGTTTTGTCTATCTAAGTAAGATGAATACTTATATGAGCTCATATATAAAGAGAGCATGTAAAACGTGCTTTTTTTATAGTCTAAAGATCCTCAAAATGGATTATTTTCTATGCTGCTGGAGTGTAAGCCTCCTGTTAAATTAATGGAAATTACATCATCCTTCCTGGATGCATGTGCCCTTTACAAAGCATTTACTGTAAAGGGATGCAGACTAGAGGTAGTAAAATTAGTTGGCCTATGTAATACAATAGTCTGCACAATGCTACAAATTATGTAGCAAAAAAGGAATGAATGGAGTGTACATCTTGTTGTGTTGATTTCAATCAGCTGATCATGTGCAAGCAGAATCCTATTTTTTTAAATGTCCTTGATTCGGTATTCTTTGCAAAGAGGATTTTCACTCTGTTTCACCTTATTCACCAAGATAAGTAAAAATTTAATTTACAAGGTGAATACGCACTACTACCTTAGTAAATCATCCCTAATGCATACAAATACTGGCGGAAAGAACATTGGAGGTGTCGCCCATAGCACCCAAACAGAATATAGCTGTAAATTTATCTAGAGTAAAAATGAAAGCAAGTATATAGTTGCAGTCTATTGTGAACACACCCTTATACTACTTCCTTCTGTTTTTATTCACATAGTGCCCAGCCTTTTGCAGGGGGTTTAACAGACCATTTACACTAATCTATTATGGTGTATTGTGATAATGCATTACGTGCATTAGCACATTGCAATGCCATTCATTTGAATAGCATCCCAATGCACTAACCCAACAGGACTTCATTGCACATACATGGAAGTGCACCATGACACATGTTAACACACTACCGTGTTATAATAATTATTATTACATAATAATATTTTGTGTCTATTCTGTTGAGTTATGCAACATAGTGTAATGGGACCTTCAACAAAACTTTTAGCATAGTTTTGTACATGCTGCCAATGAATGACCCCTGCTATCTGTATCAGTTCAGAATTCTACAGATCAGTAAAAGAAGCTTAAGTCTAAACAGTTTTATCCTCTTTTAACTGCCTATTGCCAGCAGACTTTGCCTCTATTTCTTTCGTTTTGGCCCTATCCAAGGCTGCATCGTGGCTTTAGACAGCAGTTGCACATTGAAGTAGGCAAAAGCAGGAAACATAGGAGCAGGGGAGATGGATCAGAACAGGGGAGATAGCATGACTTATCTTGAGGGAGAGCGATTTCTATGGGATAATCGATGCCCCCCCCCATCCTTAATGGTTGTAAGGTGGTGGAAATATGTTACAAAAAACATGAGATTGGCGCTCATGTTGACCAAAAATGTCCATATCACACACCTATTATGTCTATGGATTGTGTAATACTTTGCCTATAGTTTAATTTGTGCTTAGGAGCCCTCCATAAAAAAAAACACCTGTGGGTGGTGAAATTGAGTTTGTACATTTAATCATCCTTTGCTGCGTATGGCCAGATTTACTCAGACACACTAAAGCAGAGTTTTGTTCAAACTTTTGTTGGAAATTCTGAAAATTTGTTTGTCAGAGCATTCAATCTTACCATCATTGAATCAACTATATTCGCTTGAAAGTCCTTAAACTATCGCCCAGACCTGTTACTTGAATGGAATCGCAGACATATTAAACAGGTTTATTTTATGTCTAGCACATGTGTATTACAACATTTCTGATTTTTTTTTCCCAAACAGAAATAGCATTCAAGGTTAAAATATTGTTAGTTTGGAAATATTTTCCACCCCGTTGCTTCAAATTTCCTTAAATAATTGTTGATTTGATTCCACTAACCATTGGGAAATTGACTGAATGTTCTGAACACAAACATTTTCAAACACAAGTGTATTGGTGTATGACTAGCTTAACCACCTCCCGCTCAGCTTGTAATAGAATAATGGCTGAGTGGAAATGCTGAAATCCTGGGTGGCGTTCATCCCAGGATCGCACCTCACACGCACCCCAGGGGTTGTGTTGTGGCACAATCTTTCACCCACTGTGTCCCCCGGACACATCAGATGACAAATCAATGTACCGGGCCAATCACAGCAGATCACATTACAGTTGTACACAATGGATGGCTTTCATTCATAGCCATTCATTGTGTACTTTTGTGTTGATCTCTGTGATTGGTCACAGTGATCACATGGTACAGACAGGGCCCAACACAGTGCATCTGTACCATGTGATAGCTGTGGCCAATCACAGCTTCACAACAGTACACACTGGATGAATGTATGGAATTCATAAAAACTGATTGTGTATAACAGTGATTATCACAGTTATAAGCAATCATAGTGTGTAATAAAATCCTGATCTTTTGAATATATTTTGAAAAATACTATGGTAACACCACACTGCTCTGGTTACAGTATGTAAAAAAAAAATGTGAAAAAAATAAAAAAATTGTAATAAAAGAGAAAAAAAATTATGATCATTATTTTTTTTGTACATAATGTCACCAGTCAGTGTCCCTGATCATCACCGTACCAGTTATATGGTGACGCTGTACTGCTCTGGTGACAACATGTATAAAAAAATGTGGGAATATATATATTTTTTTAATTTCTTTATTTTGCAAAAACTTGTGACAGAAGGTTACTTGAAAAACCTTGCCATGCATGTTACTAATACCTTGGACTATCTACTTTACAAAAAGGGATAATTTGTGGGGTATTTGCACTGTCCTGGTATTTTAGGGCCTCAAGAAGTGAGATCCTCAGAGGGTGCCGGGCATGACTTGCCAGCACTGTGTGTGTCTATGGAAGCACATAGCTTAGCTCAGGGAGGGATCACACACAGGTCTCTCCTTAGCACATGGCTAGAAGAGGAAGACACCAGCAAATGTAGAAACGGGCAAAAGCCTTGGGATCCATGGCTACAGGAGGAATGTTAAAAAAGTGGGTTTAGTATCACTTTACATACCAATATGCTTACAAATAACTAAATGAGCAAGCAGGCATTATTCATGCCTGGAATGAGAAGTGAAGGCTGCTCACTATTACCTGCAAGTGAACTTTTAGTACATGTGAGCATTAAACTTCTATTGAACAAAATAGTTTTAAAGCATAATATGTAATCACAGTGTCGGAATGCTGTTGTACATTCATGCTTCTTGTCCTATTATCTCATCAAAGAATAAGGCAGCAGCCTGTCAGACACAGATGTGTACCAGTGGAGGAGCACTGATTAAGTTTAGCTCACTCTGTAGGACTCACGCCTGCTCCTTTGACCTCTCTGCTTCTCGGTGACCTGCACACCTGCTCAAGGTCAGCCGCAGGTTAAAGAACAGTTGGAAAAAAATCACAGAGGATGCAGAACTTGGGAAGCACAGATGTCACAGCCAATTTCTAAGCAAAATACAGAGCAGGATGGAATTGTTTTAAGAAGTGCTATATTTATTTGTTCTCTGGATTGGTGGAGGTCAACGGAACACAAAAAGCTCCTCTTCATTAATCATCGCTCTGCCGAAAACAGAATTGCAAACAATGTCTGGCCATTGATTGCTTAACTCTACAATTCCGATAAATGATGCCATATGCTAGTGCTAGCAAAGTTCCCTTTTCTAAAATTGAAGTTAGGTATGGCTTTTTTTGCATAGTTACATTGGTCCAGAATGTAAGAGAGTATATGTCATACCTGGCTGATCCCTGTGGAAGCTGGAAATCACTGTAGTAGGCACCACTACTACAGTTATCCCCACTAGCTTGTGGGTCATGTGCCGAGTGGAGGCCCTGGAGATCATTATGTCACCAATGCGTCCCTCCACCTCATCCAATCAGAAAACATTATACAGTCACAGAAAAAAATGCAAACTGGTCTCTAAGTGGTGACCTTGCCAAGCAAGCAAACTCTTGTGTTCACATTGGAGCAGGGCAGGCACTCAGCACGGGACCCAGAGGCTAATGGCGATCAATATAAGAGCGGTGCCTACTACAGTGATTTCCAGCTCCCACAGGGATCAGCCAGGTATGGCACATGTATACTTACATTGGTCAATATAATTATGTAAAAAAAACGCCATGCCAAAACTTTGGTTTTTAGGGAACACATAAAGATCTATTTATACATTTTTCACACAAGATTCACAAACATATCATCCAGAATTCACACATTTTCCTAATTGTATTCAACTGTAAACCATGTAAAACCGCGTAGAAATTAACCTCATAGTCTTTACAGTGTTTTTTCTTTAGATATACAGTACAGGTAAAAGACACCATCTTGATATAAATAATTTCATCAATATGAGCAAATGTTTTTTTTATTGCTGCATATATGTGTACATGAGGTCAGCCATATTTATCCATAATATATGTTGACTCTCCTTCTTGCTATGCAGTGCCACACAATATGGTTTTGTACCACCCTCCTAGGTAGGTGCTAGAAGAGAGTGTAGTTTTGGGTCTTTCTGTCTAGCAGGAGGATATTTAGGTAAATTTACAATGCTCTCTGCCTACCAGGGAGCAAGCTCTATTGGCGAGGTCTGCTCATGGTGCTCAGGTGCAGCTCAGCTTGTCTGAACTTTTCACACTGGTCTAATAGGGAGGCATATTGGTCAGTGAGAGGAAACCTGACAAGTGAGGGCACAAGCATTGTTACAGCCCTGGTTATTCACAGAGGAAGATGCCTCATTGCATGCTGGGTGACAATATAAGTGTATAAGAGGGCCCTCCTATCGCCACTTCCCGATTGTCTCCACCGATTACCGTATACATTGGTAGTAGCGGAGACCATCGGGTACGCTTCCCTCACTGCCTGGATGCCAAGTGAGGGCAAGATGGCACCCACTCGGCTCCATGGCATTGAAGGGCGGAAGTGACGTCAAACATCACTTCTGCCCAATGCTCTTAAAGGAGGCAATTTTTTTGACCCCAGATCTCACAGTGTAGAAATTAAAAATAAAAGTAAGATCAATAAGAAAAAAATAAATAAAAGCGAACCGTCCCACCGAGTTCGCTCACAGAAGCGAACGCATACATAAGTCCCGCCTGAATATGAAAATGGTGTTGAAACCACACATGTGAAGTATCGCCATGATCATTAGAGTGAGAGCAATAATTCTAGCACTACATCTCCTCTGTAACTCAAAACTGGTAACCTGTAGAAATTTTTTAACTTCGCCGATGGAGATTTTTAAGTATCAAAGTTTGTCCCCATTCCACGAGCATGTGCAATTTTGAAGCATGACATGTTGCGTATCAATTTATTCAGCATAAGATTATCTTTCACAATGTAGAAAAAAAAAAAATTTACTGTTGTCTTATTTTTTAATTGAACAAATTTTCTAACAAAATTGCGCTTTTAAGACCGTTGCACAAATATGGTGTGACATAAAGTATTGCAACGACCGCCATTTTATTCTCTAGAGTGTTAGAAATATATATATATAATGTTTGGGGGTTCTAAGTAATTTTCTAGCAAAAAAAAATGATTTTAACTTGTAAACACCGAATCTCAGAAAGAGGCTCTGTCTTTAAGTGGTTAACGTGTGTTGCGTTTGGGCAACCCTTTGAACAAACCAAAAATTGTGCATGCAGCGTTTTGTTAGTGCATAGTGTTGTGCTGCAATGTAGTTGTACTAGGTGGTATAATTTGATGTATGCTAGCGTTTTACCACAATGCAAAGGACCTTAATGCTTTTTATTTATATTAGAACATTTAGCATAGCTCCCAACTGTTCAACAATTGGAGGGGCTGGGGGCTGTTCCTCCTTTGGAATCAAATACTCTACCCCTTTTCAACTTTAGATGTCTTTCTTTTTCTTCTGCTGTATAAAGCTCTATAAAAACTGTTTTACAACCAAACGTGTTTTACTGCCTCAAACCTTTTTATCCAACCTCTAAATTATTGCATTTGTTACTTTTGAAAAGCCAGTATAAAGGAAAAGAGTTGGTGAAAAAACTGTCTTCAATCAGTCATTTTATTGTATTTATTCTTTGTGGTCTGTATAACTGGGGGTGTGTGTCCTTTGCCTGCATACTTTGGGCTAGAAGGTATCCATCATGCTACTAACAGAAATTGGGGGATATGACCATAGACACATTGCAAGCTTATGCTTTATCCTGATAAGGTGTTTTAAAGATGTCAAGTGGAGTTAACAGTGTTCTGTGCATGCTAATTTTCTTTTAGAGTGGACCAACCCTTTAATTATTTTCAAAAAGAACATTTTTTGCGCATATTGCAGGGTTGATATGGAGTTGTTCTGATGGGTATTTGGGTATTGTAATGTTACATTTATTCAGTGTTTGTTATGTTCTTTATACATTCTGGATCATAGTCATCTGAAAGTTTTCATATGGACTCATGAAATCAAAAAATCAAAAAAGAAACTGTGCTTATAAGTGAATGCATAAATTGAATAGAATAAATTAAGCTGGAGCAGCAACTCCACCATGAGATATTATACACAGTAAGACTTTGATTTTAGCATAAGGAGTCGCGCTGCAAAAATGAATAAAGAAAATAGTATACAATGTATATACAGAAAACATATATTCTCCAGCGACTAAAAATACAAAAGAGTCCACTTGTAAAAGAAAAGTCCTCTCTTCATGTGTTCATATACTCTTATAAAGTATGTGATGAGCATCCACCCACCCATAAACACATAATCCATAAAGGAAAATGTTTAATCATGAGGCCACCACCTCTTATGGAAAGAGTACACGCTTACCGACTGTACACGACCCCCTAATTAAAGAGAAGTCAACAGAGCTTAAAGTTGAACAACCCAGCTTTAGATCACCTTAGAGCGGTGAAGGTTCTCTCTGCTGGCGGATGGTTATACCATAGTTCTCAATTCAGCATAGAGTTTCTCATGAGAATATGGAAAGAAATTCCCCAATAGTGTAAAACCTTACTAATGAATTTATTGAAGATTAAAAACACACTTACATGAAAAAAGCCACCATAGAGCTATACAATGCATTCCTCACTGGCCAGATACAAATACAGGAGTTCTAGAAGCGACCAGCAAGAGACTTCTAAATATTTTTCTGTATATACGTTGTATACTACTTTGTTTATTTCATTTTTTACAGCGTGACTCCTTATGCTAAAATTTCATTTGGACTATCTGAAAGTCCAAGGACCAGAAAAAAAAATGAAAAGCATAATAAGAGTGCAAATAATTACCACTTAGGGCCCATTCACACAGGGGCGATCTGACTTGGGCGTGACTTTGCTAGGCAATTGCAGCGCGACTTCCAGCGTGACTGCTGGCGACTTACAACACAACTTATGCCAGGCGACTTTGCCTGTGGCCAATCAGAGAAGGGAGGGAGGGGGATTGCCCTAAATAAAATTATTTTCTTTTCACCGTAAAGTCGCTTGCATTAAGATGGGGATCCGACTTGGAGGTGACTTCCTTTGACTTCTATGGGCACAAGTCGGATAGAAGTCACCTTGGAATCATGCAGGAACCTTTTTTCTGACATTGGAGCGAGCATTAAGCCGGCTCCCATTCATTTGAATGGGATTTGAAATGTCAAGTGACTTGGGGTTACTTGAGGTGACTCGAGTTGGAGATAAAAAAGACAGGAAAAGCGCGCCTCTAAGAGTAAACCATAACAAGCTTTTACTGTAAAAACATTCTCAAAGGTACTCACAAACATAGACATCAGGATTGCATTGCATTGTAAGCCACTGCTGGCTACTAGTGGTGATAGAAGTCCAATGCCTCTGGGAGAGGGGAGTGTGGGCTGTCTCCAAATGGTACTGAAGAAAACGCCGGTGGTCTCCTGCGCTTCCTGGTCTCGTGGTGGAGCAGCGCAACGTCACTTCCGGTTCCGGGTAAGGCAGCGCGATGACGTGGGAACGGTAATGCGTTGTCGAGGTCTACGCCCCTTCTTCAGGCCATGTGACACCACTAGTAGCCAGAAGTGGCTTACACTGCAATGCGATCCTCACGTCTATGTTTGTGAGTACCTTTGAGAATGCTTTTACAATAAAAGCTTGTTATGATTTACTCTTAGAGGCGCGCTTTGCCTGTCTTTTTTATCCCCATACAGAAGCTCATTCTACTTCTGACTAAGCGCAGCCTCAAGGTGAACCCTTTCATTCCCTGGAACTGTCACCCGTATCTTGGTATGGATATCTATTTTTCCTGAACCATAGTTTTTATATTTCATATTATATTTTAATTGTATCTATTTTGTCTATCTGCATATACCGTCTGGATTGATATGCTTTGTGTGTACACCTTTGTGCTATTGGATGGTTCATGTCACCTATGGTCAGATGTGTTTACTTACCTATATCCCTTAGTTGTGATACACTATTGCGCTGACAAAACCTACCTTTGCCGACTCAAGTCGGAGAGCAAGTCGTCCCTGTGTGAATGGGATCTTACTCACATTATAAATAAGCATTTTAGTTGTTTTTTTTTCTGATTATTCTGACAATTTCAGGCTTATTAGACAAAAAAGAAAAAGCTAGTGACATTAAATTACTTTATTTAAATTTTGCATTGCTTTATTTTTATTTATTCATATTTATTTTATTATTTTTAATAGAATTTTTAAAACCATATTACTCCTGATAAAGGGAAGACCTCTCCTGTTTAACTGTCTGTCAACTACTCTAAAACAGATGTTCATGCATAGAAAGTGGAACAATAAATTTCATGTTCAGATTTTTTTTTTATTTTCTAATCCTTTATTTTCATGTTGCTCTTCATCCCTCCTTTCCTTTTATTTTACATCAGAGGGGAACCATGTGCCTTCTGCCTTTTCTTCACTCCAGCTAAGTGGGTCCCATACAGGGCATGCCTAATTCATTATGGAGCTGGGCTTTAGAATTAGAGTGTTGTGTTATACATCATGTTGTCATCTCAAACTAATAGGATTCAGCCAGGGCCCCTCTCTGTCTCCCAGGAGAGCCAAGCTACAACAGACAGCTGTGCAGTGCACCACGTCTAGGTGGGCAGGTTCCCGGATCAAACACTCAGCTTCTTGAAGTCTGGGACATCCAGGGATTTATGCAGCCACAGATGAAATATATTATGTGTCCATATTCCTTTTGTTTTGTTTTTTTTTTTTGTTTCCAGGCTAAAGCCTTAGATACAGCATTGTAGAGCCTGACTTCTAAATCAGTTTAATTTCACAAGAAATAAGCTTCTGTAATTTATTACCGTAAATCCGATTAACATATATTTGACACTCGTAAATGAGTGTCCATTGGTTAAATCAAGAAAATGCAGAAAGGATTAAGTACAAAAAAATATGTATGTAATGTGTGCTACATATATTTAAAGTAGTATTAAACCCAAAAGCAAACATTTATTATATTGCAGCTTACCAATTTTATTTATTTATTTCAGGTACTTATATAGCACTATCAATTTACGCAGTGCTTTACATATATATTGTACATTCACATCAGTCCCTACCCTCAAGGAGCTTACAATCTATGGTCCCTAATACACATTCATACATATAATAGGGCCAATTTAGACAGGAACCAATTTACCTATCAGCATGTCTTTGGAGCATGGGAGGAAACCCACGCAGGCACAGGGAGAACCATGCAAACTCCAGGCAGGTAGTGTCGTGGTTGCGATTCGAATCAGCGACCCTTTTGTTGCCAGGTGAAAGTGCTATCCACTACACCACTGTGCCGTCCTTACCAAGGTGATGTGATGGCTGTATTATGCTTCTTTTTTAGGTTTTCTTTCTTCTATATTCATCTGGTGTTCCAGTCAGGTAGTCTGTTCTTTTTCAAAAGAACAAGCTGTCCTACAGATGTAGCAGTTACAGAGATGAGACCAACCATTTAACACTAGCAGGGGTGCTTACGGTGATTAGCTTTTTATGTAAAACCTTTATCCCAAAAGGAAGAAAAGAAAATTTGACGTAACAGCTTAAAAAGTGTGTGCTGGGTTTGGCTTAAATTTTTAGTGTGTTTAAAACTGTTAGGCCATTTAGGGCCAGTTCACACTGCAGCAATGCGGGAACCCTGTCTCCATGCGGCAGTTCACACTGCACTATGCAAACTGTGGGGAGTGTCAATACAAAGCTGATGACACCCCCAAATCAGTTTGCATAATGCACTGCGAACTGCAAACTCGCACAGGAATCGGATCGCATGGTGTGAACACCCATGTGATCCGATTCTGCCCCTGTGGAAAAAAAGTATCCTGTGCGAGTTTGCTCTGATTGCGATGCAAACTCAGCCATATTATCTCTATGACTGAATTTGCTTCGCACAGAGATCGCATGTGATCACACTGCAGTGCGGTGCGAATCATATGCGTTCTCCGAGATCGCTGCAGTGTGAACCGGCCCTCAAAGTGATAGTAAAGTCTTGTTTTTTTTTTTTTTAACCACTTCAGCTCTGGAAGGTTTTACCCACTTCCTGACCAGGCCATTTTTTGCGATACGGCACTGCGTTGTTTTAACTGACAATTGCGTGGTCGTGCAACGTTGTAACCAAATAAAATTTATGTTCTTTTTTTCCCACAAATAGAGCTTTCTTTTGGTGGATTATGATCACCTCTGCATTTTTTATATTTATGCGCTATAAACAAACAAGACTGACAATTTTGAATAAAACACAACATTTTTTACTTTCTGTTATAAAACATTCCCAATAAAAAATTGTAAAAAATCTAATTTCATCATCAAGTTAGGCCAATGTGTATTCTGCTACATATTTTTGGTAAGAAAAATCACAATAAGTGTATCTTGATTGGTTTGCGCAAAA
>BLSH010537842.1:544941-578491 GCA_018402905.1 Glandirana rugosa | reverse complement strand
CATGTAATTACCTGACTTTCATTAACATTTCAGAGCAAAAAAAAAGTTATTTTTATTGTTTGTCTAGGAGGAGAAGAGCCCAGGGAGAACCCGAGAGGACCGGGGAGGGAGGACGACTAACGGGGGTGTCGTTCGTCGAACGATACCCCCATGGGCTCGGCTCAGTGTCGAGACACATAGGTAAGTCTGTGCCTCGACTTTAAACCGGGGCGGGAGAGAGAGGAGTAACCGATTGACTGAAACTAACTGTTGTTACCTTCGGTTACCGTGGCGACGACACAGAGTCGGTTACTCCTCCACTCAGGGCTTCGTCAGTACCTGTAACGACCTCTCTCTACAGGAGAGCCCAAGAGGGACCCGAGAAGAGGAGGATCTGTTTGTTATTTTTATTGAAAAAAAAACGAGACTTTACAATTACTTTCAGTCCATTAATGTACTGATATAAACTGCGTTACCTCATAGCTTTGAAAGTCGTACATGAATAGTTTAATAAATATATTTAAAAATTATATATATATATATATATATATATATATATATATACAGTAAATATATATATATACTGTATATATAAAATGTATATATTTTTTAAATATACAGTATGCTAATGTTACCCACAATACAGTACGCTGTCTAGATAATATTGTGTGATTATATGTTGGTTTTAATCTGTCTTTTGAAGTATAAGCAGTACCTTGGATAGTGCTCTCCCTGGCTGTTTGAAAAACAAAGTAATAGTGAGAGCCTTTGGGCATATTTTATTACATTCCTCTTCTTCATTATAAACAGTTTCTGCATCTAGCTGATGCCACTGAAAGAGATACTTAAATGTGATTATTTTAGATTGTATTTGCTTGTAGCTAAGCACTTTGTTATATATTCTTATATAGAAAAAGTTGCTTTGTAAAAGCTATTTACCTTTTAACAAGATTACCTGTGAAAATAAAATTATTTGTACATACTCACATGGGCACTGAACACCATGTACAGTTCATGTCCCTAGCCCTGGCCTGAGCACTGTATTTGAGCAATGTGCCATCTCTGGCCCCTATTTTCTCCATAACAGCAAACAAATACTCCTGTGCAATGGTGCTAGGCTGGTGCTCCCTCTCTCTTTTTATGACTACTGGGAAACTTTTTTTTCTTTTTCATGTCAGAACCTAGTTCTTGAGTGGTGAGATCCACCTTCTACTGAGGTGAGTCAGTGTATGTGCGCGCCCAGGCTTATACTACTGCTAGGGCGCTAGGCCTGTCTCCCCGGCCATTCCCTTCCCCTTTTATTTTTCCTACTGGGAAACCCCCTATTTTCTCCACCAGCGTTTTCCTGATTGGCCCCATCCTCACCACCTACATTTTCCTGTTGGCCCCATCCTCTGCACTTGCATTTTCTTGATGGCCCTATTCAAAACACCTGCATTTTCCTGATGGCCCAATCCTCAGCACCTGCATCTTCCTGAAGGCTCTGTCCACACCACCTTCATTTTCCTGATGGCTCTGTCCTCACCACCAACATTTTCCTGATTGTCGTTAAGGCCAACCATTGCAGGAGAGGGAGAGGGCAGCGATCAACACTCAAGCAAGCCATAGATTATATGATTTTCTTTACTTCTTTTGTTTTGTTGGAAGGAAAATCTCTGGATTCCTCCATCAGCACAGTCAGAGTTGATGGGGGCATCCCTTCAGCGGTGCTATTGTGGTCTCCCGAAGGGGGGCACAGAAGGCTGTCCCTGCCAGGAGAACACTGTGATTATTGCTAGTAGCTACAGCCAATTACAACAATTTGATGGAAAAATCTGTCATGCTGGCCCATAGATGGTTTAAATCTCAGCCAGTCCCTGCTGAAGAGAGAGTATGTAAGCACTGCTTAGACCGTGTTCAGCTCTGAATTCAGTGCAGGTGCTAGCCCTGGCTCATCACCGTCAATAGTAATCCCAAGAAGAAAAAGATGGCTGCATACCACACTGACAGGATTTTAAATGAATATTCTTTTATTAGAATCGTCAAGCCAAAGCAGGTCACAGGAAACGATGCTGGTTAACATTTCACACGCTGACTGTGTGCTTGTTTACAACACCTTGTATACTCAATGCAAGCTATTTAAGTGTCCAAGTATTAGTGAGGTACACCTCAAACAGCCCGCATTGATTAGCTGAACAATTACACATCTTGGACACACATGAATAAAATCCAGAATGACCAGTGTAACAATAACAAAACAAAAGTGCACGTATAAGAACAAATTTGATACAAAGAAAAATCAATTAACAAAAAATCAAAAATAAATAAATAAACCTAATATACAATACCAAGAAACCAAAAAAACAAAACATTTTTTGATTTTTTTTGTTAACCTCCCTGGCGGTATTTCCGAGTGAGGCTCGGGGTGGATTTTCTGTACCTTGTCCCCTGGATCCAGCGATGTCCCCCGCTGTGTCTGTGGGCTGTCTTCCCCCCGATGCCTCTGTGTGCCGTGCTCCGTTCCCTGCGAGCGTCACGTTGCACGGGGGCGGAGACCAGCGGCAAATTCAAAAAGTGAAACACACAGTAAACATACAGTACACTGTAATCTGTAAGATTACATTACTGTATAAAATCATTTCACATCCCCTTTGTCCCTAGTGGTTTGCCCAGTGCCCTGCATGCACTTTTATATTATATATGTCATTCTTTCTGCCTGGAAACTTGAGAATGTCCATGGCAACCAAAAAGCATCCCTTTACGCCAAAAGTGGTCTTTGATCAGCTAGAAAACACCAATAGTAAATAAGAATCATTTGCAGAATTTATTGATACTCATTTTTGGGGAAATTTATCATCAGACGACAGCGACAATTCTGCAACTGAGCAAATTTCAGTGTTTTTGGTTTGATTACATTATTGAATACATTTTATTTCTATTATGTTATTATTTTTGATAATTATTTTTAGCTATGTATTATATTATAATTTATGATTTCATGTTTCAAACTATATCATACCCGGGATGTTTACTAGACTCTTGTTTGGGCAGATTTAAGTGAGTTATTCCTAAGAATTACAGGTCTACAATATAAAACTCTTAATTTCCATGCAAAATAATGGTACCGCTTTCAGCACCAAAAATCTGAAATAATCATACCGCCAGTGAGGTCAATGGATTTTTCTTTGTATCAAATTGGTTCTTATACATTCACTTTTGTTTTGTTATTGTTACACTGGTCATTCCAGATTTTATTCATGTGTGTCCAAGATGTGTGATTGGTCAGCTAATCAATGCGGGCTGTTTGAGGTGTACCTCACTAATACTTGGACACTTAAATAGCTTGCATTGATTATGCAAGGTGTTGTGAACAAGCACGCATTCAGCGTGTGAAACGTTAACTGCATCTTTTCCTGTGACCTGCTTTGGCTTTACTATTATAATAAAAGAATATTCATTCAAATTGGTGTGGTGTGCAGCCATCTTCTTCTTCTTGGGATCAGTCCCTGCTGAACCGGCTGAGATTCAAACCATCTAAGGGTGGCTTTAGAGTGCTGTCAGGTATAATGTAGATCAGAAAGACCATTCTGGCTGACTAAACTACACACAAGGTGTTTCTGATCATGTGGAAAGTGCTGAACCTTCTGATAAAAAGGATGCTTTGCTACTGAATATTATGAATTCAATGTTTGTCTATAAATTAAAGATTTTATACAAGTACAGGTAAAAACGGTATAAACATCAGTATATATGAACTTGTATACTATTTGCATGTCCATGCAAAAGAAAAAACAAAATATGTATCTCTTTTGCTGCCCATGCTGCCAAACACTGCTCCAATGCAGAGAAATCTACCCCAAAGTCTCTTCAGAAACCAACACTTCCAAAAGTCAAAATTTCTATGTCCCCTGCTGCACTCATTGGTTTCTCCCACCAACCCCTGCATATCTACAGGACACCATAATTATGTACAGTTGTGCTCATACGTTTACATACCCTGGCAGAATTTATACAGTTCAACTACCTTTTCCCACAGATCCTTTGACAATTCTTTTGCTTTCCCCATGACTTAGAATCTAGAAACCTCAGTGCAGCACTGGATGAAAGATGCAAGGGTCAACTTGTGTGCATGTTATCAGGCTAAAATCCCCAGGGTATGTAAACTTTTGATCAGGGTCATTTGGGTAGTTTCTGTTGTCATTAGGATTTAAAAAGAGGAAACACAGTTGATTGATAATAAATGGCTTCAGCTAAACAATAACCATGAGTGAAAGAAATGTTTTTGTGTTCCAATTCATCTTCTCTAAAAAATGGCCTATAAATTATTCGTTTTGCCAGGGTATGTAAACTTATGAGCACAACTGTAGGGGTAGGCGAGTTGAACCACTGGGCTCAGTGTGGGTCCAAGAGATCAACGATCTTAGAAGTTTTCCTGAACAGACTCGGGGGGAGGATTTCTCTTCACTGAAATGATGTTCCGTAGCAGAGGCAGTGAAAGAGGTAAGTATTTTGCATCTTTTCTCTTGCAGCAACATTGTTTGGGGCAATTTTATTTTAGAGACCATGTCACTTTAAAACAAAAAACATGTTTGCTTTATGTTTTCTTTTTAAGCTGATCACAGACATAACATAGATTTTGGTGACGTCTACATCAAATGGATATCATTAGTTATTTCATGATATTGTTCTCGGTCTGGGGTGGTTTGCAGGGAAAGTGCTGCATTGAGACAGGCACAATGTCACATTGCAGTGATATCTAATAGAGAACATTGACCAGCTGTCCCCTGTGTCAGATATATTTTAATTGGAGCTTATCTTACAATATCATGGCACAGAAACTTATCCCAAGGGAATAGTGTGGTGATGTAGAAAGGATGTACAGAAATGTACAATCCGGAAACACTGTAGATAATTTCGTATTTTGCTTGCACACAGACCCATTTTAATGGTCCTAATAGAAGCATATTATATCTAAACATTCATCTGATGGTTGGAAAACATACCAAACAAAATTCAATGGATGGACAATGAGCGTTCATTACTATATATTTAACGGTGATGTATTTATAACATTGGGATATCAATAAAATTTATGCATTTTAAATGCTAAAACTCTTTGCTTTAAAATGAAAAAGGAAAATATTCATAGATTTTATGAATTCAGTCGAAAATATAGAAAAGGTGAAGGTTAATGGTATAACCGGCTTTATTTAATAAAACAAGGGCATTCTGGGGACAAATCTCCAAATTCTGAACCGTGTGAGGAAATTAAGGACAGCTTGCAAACGGTAATAATGCAGTTGTTGAAATTTTGAGTTACTTTGTTTTGTGGCTGATTGTTATTAGTAGAAGACATGGAAGAAGTTTTGGCAGCCCGATAGGGCACAGAGATGAAGTGACAATATCAAGCAAGTAATAATTAGCATAAAACTTAATTGTAGTTCCTATATGTATTATTGCAATGCAGGTAGGCTGCATATACAGTAATACATATGTTTATCTTTTTTTTGTTCTTCACTTACGTTGTGCTTCTGCACAGGTTAAATACCTTGTGCTAGCAGTAAGCATGAAAATAAAACCTCTGCTCAGCACAGAGCACAGCAGTTAGGGTGTCCAGCAGTTTGACATGCCCCCTGCTTAGTGCTTCAATCAACAGTGCGGCTTAGGGAGCAAATCATAGCTTATCCTTTGCTCCCATAAACAGCTATTTGGCCACATCAGGTTTAAATTTCATGTCTGAAATACCTCCTGACAAATCCGGTTGTGGTTTGCTACGGAAAGAAGCAGTTAGACAGATTTAATTGCTGTTATCTCCTCTATTTACCTGCACTGGAGACATCATGAGTATTCCTCTCCTTCCCCTCTCCATAGCCTAAACATGAACATTCAACCAAGCCAAGCATTCATATACCGGAATGCTATGGGCAGTCTGAGCATGCTTGCAGATCAGACCTTTTTGATGTGTCTATGAGCACCCTTAAGCCTAATTGAGTGAGACCAAACTGTAGCATGCAATCACTAAAGTGTGTGTATAGCCAAAATGTTTTTGCTTAGGATATAGTAGGGAAGGGGCATAACTTTGCTAGTTTTTGTTTTGCCCTCTGTGTATTATTGGGGAAATTTCCCTTTACTTCCCATGCCAGAGATGCAACAGGAAGTTAGAGAAAATATCCCATGGAAACCATATGTAAAGTACAATGTTTGTTGTTGGTAACTAAATCAGTACAGCCTTCAGTATTTTACACTCCCAGATGTGTCGTATACATAGTCCCCCGCCATGCTATGGTTACTCCAGCCACATACCTCCCAACTTTTTGGGATGGGAATGAGGGACACCTATTAGCAAAATTATGTAAGCATAGGACACACCCCCTGCCACACCCCCTTAAAGGAGAATTATGCAAAAAAATGATTAGTCAAACCCCTAAGTGTTTTTTTTACAACTACTATTCCTTTATTCTGGCTATTGAAATTTACAAATACAGCAATGTAGAGATTGGATGAAAGGTTTAGCACTGGGAAACACTTTTTGAAAGATACATAGTGCATTTTATACACAGCTATATAAATCAGATCAAAATGAGGGACAAATGAGGGGAAGAGAGGGACTTTGTTCTAAATCAGGGACAGTCCCTCGAAATCAGGGACAGTTGGGAGCTATGCAGCCAGCCCCTACATCACTGCTGTGTCCTGTAGTGACATAGAAGCTGCCTGGGGGAACCACAGTATGGGGGCCAAAGGCATTCACCATTCCCAGACGTGTTCCACGAGATAGATTCATATGAGGATATGATACCATGTTGTGGATACACTGTGATGTAAGTGTGAATAAGGAAGTAGATGTGATGATTTATTTAAAGAACGTATGTGTAATGTCTAGAGTATGTGTTATATTCTCTCCTCACAGAAGGAAAAAATAATTAAAGTCTGCTCGTTATCTCCTTGCAAGTAGGTGAAAAGTTTCCAAGGTGCAGCTGTCAGTAAAACAAAGTGACCTTACACGCTGTCTCTTAACACTGCTTCACCTAGGGAACATTCAGTTAATGAGCTTAATGAAGCTCTGTCCAGTGAACTGAGCCGCTAATAACCTTTCCAGGTGGTTTAACCCTTACTGCCTCTATTTGGCTGTTTCAAATTTATAATAAAAGAATATACTTTTTTTCAATTCAGGTTTCATACAAATATTTTTATAAAATATTACTGATAAGATTAGAGCTGGACAAACTCCAGATGCCAGGTGGCTGGCATGCCTGAAACACTGTTCCTCAAACGCTATGTGCTACACGTCCCCTGGGTGGTACTTGGCAGTGCTCTTAATTTATAGAAGTGATGGCTACCATTGACAGGCACTGGTGGATGAATTATAATTTAATCTGTAAACTGGAAGTGTTTGCTTTAGTTTGAAAGTCTTGTGATGATCCTGACTCACCCATCAAGTGGACTTAGTCATCATGAAATAAAAATTGTACTGGTCCCAGGGAAAGAATCAGTTGTACATGAGTTTCTTGGGAAGACTATGCATTGATAGTGGACTGCTGGTACAGCTAAGACTGTGCAACAGTAATGCATACCCCCAACTTTTTGAAATAGGAACAAGGGACATCTTTAGCAAATGTACGTAAGCATAGGACACACCCCCTGCCACGCCCCTTATATGAAAATTTTACAAAAAAAAAAAAGATTAGTTAAACCCACAAGTGCTTTTTTTTACCATTACTATTCCTTAATGCTGTCTTTGGACATTTATAGATGCAGCAATTTAGAAATTGGATGAAATGTTTAGCACTAGGAAACACTTTTTCAAAGATAATTAATGCATATTATGTACAACTATGTAGATCAGGCCAAAATGAGGGACAAATGAAAAGGAACTGAACTCTGAACTCATCCCTAACTATTTCCCTCTCTGTTAAAGGAAGTGTACAAATTGATAGATTAATTCTCTGAGGTTGATACATTTTAGAAGTTTTTAGGTTTTGGTATTTAAAGAAGAGTTCCAGGTATAACATTTTTAGTCAAATGTAACTATGTGTATACCATATCTGTGGGATGCCGCTAGAAGCTGTAAATCACTGTAATAGACACCACCACTCCAATGATCTCCACTAGCTTCAAGGTTTCTTCCCAGAACTTGCCTTGCTGTATTCGGAATGTAGGATATCAGATGCTCTGCATGGGCGTTATTCAGAGATCACTTTGCATTTCTCAAAGTGTTCTCCGATTGGATGAGTTGGAGAGGCAGGACAGTGACATCACCTGCAATTCTTCTTTAACCATATGCCAACCAACCGCTGTCGCCGGCGACAGGTCGGCTCGCCTTCGCAAATCGCCATAGATGTATGCATGCTGCGCGAGCGCGACCCGCGATCACCTGGTACAGAGGCAGAATGGGGATCTGCCAATGTAAACAAAGCAGATCCCCATTCTGACAGGGGACATGACAGAGATCTACTGTTCCCAGTTGTGTCCCTGCCAGCCCATCCCCTTAACAGTTAGAACACACCTAGGGAACACAGTTAACCCCTTGATCGTCCCCTAGAGTTAACCACTTCCCTGCCAGTGTCATTTATACATTGATCGGTGCATTTTTATAGCACTGATCAGTGTAATAATGCCACTGGTCCCCAAAAAGTGTCATTTGGGGTCAGATTTGTCCGCCGCAATGTCGCAGTCCTGCTAAAAATCACAGATCGCCGCCATTACTAGTAAAAACAATTAAAAAAAATGACGGGATAACTTGTGCGCAACCCAATCAATATACGCCTATTGTGATTTTTTTTACCAAAAATATGTAGAATATATATTGGCCTAAACTGATGAATAAATTATTTTTTTTATATATTTTTCTTTGGATATGTATTATAGCAAAAAGTAAAAAAAAAAAATTTTCAAAATTGTTGCTCTTTGTTTGTTTATAGCGCAAATAATAAAAAACACAAAGGTGATCAAATACCACCAAAAGAAAGCTCTATTTGTGGGGAAAAAAGGATGTCAATTTTGTTTGGGTACAGCGCCAATTATCAGTTAAAATCGCAAAAAATGGCCTGGTCATTAAGGGGGCAAATCCTTCCAGGGCTGAAGTGGTTAAAGTGATTGTAAAAACAAACAGTAAGTTTTGCACAGAGCAGCCTGGATCCTCCTCTTCTCTGGTCTCTCTTTGCTGCTCCTGGCCCCTCCCTCCTATCGAGTGCCCCCTCAGCCAGCAACTTTCTATGGGGGCACCCAAGCTGAATCAGAGCTCCGTGTATCCATTCAGACACGGAGCCTCGACCTGGCCCCATCCCCTCTCTCCCCTGATTGGCTAACTGACTTTGATTGACAGCTGCGGGGACCAATCAATAAACTTCGATTGTGTTTTTTTTTACCAAAAATATGACGAAGAATATAAATCGGCCAAAACCAATGAAAGAAAAATGTTTTTTTAATATTTTTTTTGTTGGATTTGTATTTTAGCAGAAAGTAACAAAAATTGTTTTTTCTTTGCAAAATTGTCGCTCTTTTTTTGTTTATAGTGGCGATCAGAAATGTTTCAATAGATGATTTGCATTGTGCAGTCTCTATAGCAACACTAGATAACTGAATGAGCATAACATTTATACCATGTAATGGGAACTACTATGCATAATTCATGTCAAATGCTTTTTCTAACTGACTGTACACTATATTGTAACAACATGGGTGGGCAAATTCCCCCTGCCAGCTATTGTATTCTGACAGCCAGTGCCTGTGTCTGTCAGAATACCTGAACAGTGACTACAGCTAATTTGTTGCAGTAAGTGCCCGTTCACACAGGGGCGACTTGTGTCCCCCAAGTCGTTTGACATCTGAAATCCTATTGAAGTGAATGGGAGCTGTCTTAATGTACACTACTGAAGTCGCTTCGTTCCTGTATTAATTCGAGCCTCAAAGTCGGATCCCCCATTTTTATTGAAGTGACTTACAGGAAAAAGAAAAGAATTTACACAGTTACTCCCCCCAAATTACCCAGGCAACCCCCTCCCTCTCTTCTCTGATTGGCTGCAGGCAAAGTCGCCTGGCATGGAGTCGCGTTGTAAATCACCCAAAGTCACGCTGAAGTCGCCTTGAAGCCGCATTGTAAGTTGCCTAGCAAAGTTGCGCCAAAGTCGGATTGCCCCTGTGGGAATGCGCGCTCAGTTTTTCGGTTGACAATTTTCCACTTGGCTTCTTCAATCTGCAGAAGGCTGGCAGGTGTCCAAGATTCTGCTTTCCTAAAAAGTAAAGTGAAAAAGCGTTGTGATTTCAGCACCTTTCTTGTAAATTATGAAGATGAATTTCCCCACAATGCTGATAGCTACAGATATGAATGAGACTGGTGGACTGTTTGTTGATTTTTTTTCTTAGGTGTATGTAGTCCAACAATCTCTATCTGGTGTCCATAGCAGCAACTACTTGTAGTAAGATTTTTTCATAGGATTGTGTTGAAGTTTTGGCACCCCGGGATTGGTTTCCTGTTTATTCAGCTTTGTTAGAGGTGAATGAGGGCATGTCTCAAAGTGCTTTTAACCCCTTCCTGCTTTAGGGAGCTGGCCCTTTAATAAAATCTACCTGGTCATGTGATAGTTGTGATTGGCAAGTCTTCTACATTCTGGACCTCTGTCCCTGAACATTTAGTATTCTAAATACTGGTACCACTTAGTACAGAGGTCAGTCCTGCCGAGCTACAGCCTGCCATAGACTTTGACAGGCTTCCTGTAGAGGGGCTGGAAGCTGCACCTATCCCTCTGAAGCACATTAAAATGGCGGGAGGGATAAACTGTATTTAGACAGCCCCATGTGCAAGGGGGATTAATCTGACCTTTCAGTTATTGCATCTGTTATTTTGACAAGACGAAGTAAGGGAAAAGTCGTATTAAAAAAAGCACCTTGGGGTGCGTTTAATCATTTAATTCAAAAAATGATTAATACGCAAAAAATAATTTTTTGTGTATTAATTTTTCATTAATCATTTAACAGGGATTGTGACTTGGGTATGTCCTTTGACTGTATACTTTGCTTAAAGCTGAATTCTAGTAAAACTTTTTTTGGGCACACAGCACCAGTCACATAAGTGTATCACATGTCAATTTGCAAACCTCCCAGTGCTCTTTTTTTCAGGATTTAAGGTGACAGGGGAGATCCTTTCATTCATCCACCCCTCCTCCATTCATAGAACACTTGCTGCTGCTCTTAACCCTCACATTGCCAGAAGATCACTGCTGTGGGGAGTATCTGGCATCGCTGGAGGGAGGATTTTTACAGTAACCAGCAGAACATGGGATACTTTTTTTTTCTTAATTTACTGGAGTCTAGCTTTAACAGTGACCGTATCTCTTCTCTCTAAAAGCTGGGTGGTATAGGCAATTACTTTCTACTTTCTGTAGCCCACACTTATTACCTGCAGCAGTCCCAGCCCCCACCCTTCCTCTTAATGACTCGTTAAATCTTAATATAAAGCAAGAAATTAAACTTGTACAAAATATGCAGGGGGTATATTTTGTGCTAATGTGTATTGTGTAATGTCTTATGCATTGTATAATGTATATGCTGAACATGTTCAGTGAACAAATTTAGCACAGCAAAATACTGATTAGACAACCTACGTAGGCGATATATAATGAATAACTGGAACATTAAACATTTTCAAAAACTAGAGTATTCTATGTGGGAGTGTGGTTCCAATAAGCTTGCATAATATGTCTTTAGAAAATATAACATTGTCAACATGTGAATAAATATAGGTCAATTGACTAACTTTTCAAGCTGTATGGAAATTATCAGACAGATGGAGGTAACATCAAGCTTTTCTCACTTGGGAGACAGCACTTGAGAAACAGATCAGCCATCTATTCTACACTTCTTCTCTCTGGGGGTCTCATTTATTATCTGGGACATTACCTGCAATAAAGAAATCCAGGAAGACCTAGCATCCTCAAACAGGAAACCAGAATAGATCTTTGATAGAAACAGAACTCATTTCTGTGTTCTTTGTAATATCATAGTTCTCTCCAGTTGTAATCCACAAGTGTTTGCTATCTTGAAATTTCCAACAGTTGTTCATATGATCCTCCCACACACCCCCTCGTTCAGTATGAAGTTATGTCCCAACTGTGAAGGATAAAAACATTTGTAAACTCACCCTCTAATACCCTCTAATTAAAGTGGAACTATGGGCAAAGTAAAAAATAAATTACCTACACACCGCAGTCTGTGAATTGCATTAAAACAATATTTTTTTGTTTATATAAATTCACCTGGTACAGGTATATAGTTATACTACCTGTTGATCTTGTAGATCTATTAATTTCACTCTTCCTTTAAACCCAAAAAAAAAATATATTGCAGCTTACTAATCCTTACATGTGGTATCTGTATAAGTATCCTTTTTTCAGTTACTTGTTTCTTTATTTTCCCCTGGGAAACCTTTGAGCAACACATATCTTGTCCCTTGGTAGCTACACGCAATCACTCCTTTGTATCTATGGAGGAAACCATGGTTATCACCCAAACTGAACTTAAAACATGTCTTCCTGTCTTCATCTCCTTTTCATGGGACTGTGATGTTTCCATAGTTTACAAAAATTACAAAAATTGCTGCGAGATAGAAAAAAAATAATTCTAATTGCCCAAATGAAACACTTAACAATTTAAAACACATGCATCCACATTTACACTGCCTCTGTTGGATGCATAGTAAAGATTCAAGCAACTCAGGTCAGGTTTGACCATCACCAGAGGCGGTCAACTCCATGCCACTTAAATAGTGTTTGGGAAGAAACCATCCTCTGGCATGTGACCATGCCTGATGAAGAGGTCCTGCATGGCTCTGAAACGTTGCTGTTTGCTGTAACAATGTGATCTCTGAATAAGGCCTTGGATCTGAGATGTCTACTTACTGTCAGCTATAGTGTATCAGTTAAGTCATGTCTATGGCTTCCTGTAGAATGATTGCTAATGTGAATCAGTGGTGAATCTCCAGACTTGGAAGATGAATGTTATCTTTGTCATTTAGTAGACTCTTATTCATCTCAGTAATCCTTACCTTACCCTATAACATATACAGGTATTGTATATCCAGTGCTTTTACTTGAATTTATACTTAGTGAACATATTCTCATTTTCAGAAGCAGCGGCTAGGTAGCCTTGCGGCTCTCGTGGCACATATGAGAACCACAGGTGCTTTGCCCACGTACTGCAGGGCAGGAAGTATGCCCCCAGTTTAGCATACAATGACACAATCACCCAATATATAGGCATATAGGATTGTTTCCTGTAGTAGAGATTAGCAATAAATATCGCTGTATACACTGCAAGGATACTTTATATTTTGAATGGTTTTATACTTCAGGAAGGGTTGACCAGCTCTGGTTGTTTGGGTTAGAAACCCACCAAGGACATGATTTGTGTTTGTACAGGTTCCTCTGAATGCATTTGTTTCCCCCCACAACCACAAATATAGGTTAATTGGTTCACTACTAAAATTAGACTAGTATGTGAAACTGTTGTAGAGACATTCGATAGTAAGGTCCTAGTATGTAAATACTGGAAATAATTATATATGCAATAAAAGGGACTTGTGAGTTGTATTGCATGTCTAGGGGAAGAAGTGATGCTCTTGAACTAACCATGAAACTACACCTCTGCACTGATTCTTTGATTTCCCAGTAATACAACTCATGATATGATTGCCCTAAGAGTCGTATTTAACGTATATCATGCTATAGAAATATGTATCAGAATGTTATATTGTTTTATAAGGTGGCTCCCCCTAGAATGTACTGTATAGTCTATTAGTTAGGAGCCTGCAGAAGGGTGCTAGTGCTATAACATATTTATGAACGAAGCCAGTTACCACTGTTTGCAAACTTCATAGAGGAGCCACTGTCAGTGCTCCTAAAGCCTCATACACACTACTAGTTTTTTTTTTCTTCTTTAAACCCAGTGGTCGGAGCCGCTGTACTAACACTCCAATGTTAGTGATCTCCCCTGCTGTGCTATTGTGTTCTGACAGGGGGATATGGCCCTGACAGAATTTTCTGTTTGGGAGCCAGTCAGCAGATCTTTTTTGGTAATGACCCTTCAACAAAAGCAGGACGTTTGTCCAGCTTCTACCGGATGAGCTGCTGTAAACAAGGGCCGAATGTCAGCTGGTTTCTATTGAACCGGCTGATGCAGTCTGACATTGGTTTAATACACGGATCATGTCCTAGCTGTCAAATTGAGAGAAAGGCCCTCAGATTACTTTAGGCAAGAAGATACAGTGCAACCACTACCCCCAACTCCAGTACCTGATGTGCCCCTGCATTGGCCCAGCCTGTGGTCAGAGTGTTTGAACATGGTTTGTTTAAATTGTGTCATACATTTAGGTTGTAAAATTCTCCATTGACATTATGTGACATCACTTGATAACCCAATCAATGTATTATTTCTGCTGCTTTACTAAATATATTGAGGTTGGTTTTCTAAAACTGGAGAGTACAAAATCTGGAGCAGCTGTGCTTGGTAGCTAACCATCTTCTAACTTCAGCTTGTTCAATTAAGCTTTGACCAAACAAATCTGGAAGCTCATTTGCAAACTGCTGCAGAGCTGCAGCAGTGTTTGCACTTTCCAGTTTTAGTAAATCAACCCCATATATTCCCAAATTTGTACTTTCAATTATGGGGTCTCTCCCCTCAAAAAGTTGCCCTAGGCACTGGTACACATACACACATATATGTTTGTACATTTTTCTCACTAAAAGGTATGTTGCAATGCACTTCATATTGAATGTTAAAGTGTAACTCCACTTTTGCTGAGAAAAAATATTCCCCTCTGGGTGATCTATGTACATTGCAAGGATTATGACAGCCGGTTTACACAGGGGCGATCCGACTTCAGGCGCGACTTTGCTAGGCGATTTGAATGCAACTTCAACGCAACTTCAGAGTGACTTTGGGTGACTTACAGCGTGACTTAAAGTGACCTCCATGACAGGCGACTTTGCCTGTGGCCAATCAGAGAAGGGAGGGGGTTGCCTGGGTAATTTGTGGTGTACATTAAGATGGCTCTCATTCACTACAATGGGATTTCTTATGTCAAGCGACTTGGTTTCACAATTATCTATCAGCTGAGCACTAATGAGGAAATCTGCTGGACCTGCACCCCTTCAGTCGTGTTCCGATTGGGAGTATCGGACCAAGAATTTTTGCAGGGGATGCCTGAAATCTTCCGGTTCAACTTATACATACAATTGTTTCGACAATAAGAAGCAGCGGTAGTCACATGATCAGGATATGACGATATATAAATAGGAATGGATTCTTAGACGCTTCGCCTCACGCTGAAGAAGTCCCTATTTCATTGGACGTAACGCGTACCTGGAGGTTGAAACCACGCTGGTCGTCATTGTCCACCGCTGTCCTTTTTGAGCTTTTATCAAGTCTGCTATTTGTACTCGCACCAGTGGAGGTGCTGAACCATGTGAGTTATTTTCTTTTTTAATAAATGAATGTGTTTTTAAACAAACGGAGAGCACTAGATTTTCTTCCATTTGTTTTTGTATGAAACACCTTTGAGGAGCACCTTGGCTGTACCCTAATTCAAGTGAGAGCACTGTCAGGATTGGACCTCGTGTGACTTGCATATGCCTTATGACCCCTGCGGGTCGAGTTAATGAGGTGAGAGGCTTGGAGTGTCTGAGGTGGCAGGATCCACGTGTGCATTTCCCCTGCATGCTTTGTAGAATATAGGCACTGTGATTCACCGGGATGACTATATGATGTTCCTAAACAAAGCTGGAAGATATTGTTTGACACGCTGTTATAACCACTAACTGAATAGGACTACACTGATGGTTATGGTTTTTTACTGGCTGAAAGACTGTTTTCTGTTTGCGCTGCACTGTTCCATCGATTTTTTTTTTTGCATATACTGAAGGTTATGAATTGCCTTTTTCAGTGCTTGGCTTGCAATCAAGTTCTCTTGCCTTTTTTCTATATGTGCGCTGAATTTTACTCTATTATAATATTGATGCCTGAAATCTGACTTGTATCTTAGGCAAACTTCTGGGAAAATTGGTGAGCCAATCAAACAAGCAGGAAATTATGTTTCTGGGGAGTGGTCAGTACACACTCTGTGTACAGAACAACTCCAGGTAGCCATATTGCAATGCATTCTCAGAAAATTACAGCGGCTGCATATTCAAAAGGAAAGGTCATATTTAACAACATTCAATCACAATATGACTTATCGCAATACTATACGCTGTATTATTTTTTTGTCTTTATTTACTATTTATTTGCTATTTTTTTCCCACAAAAGTGGAGTTACCCTTTAACACATGTCACAAGGCATGTACATTTTTTTCATTTGTTACCATTGATTTTAATGCATTAAGCAAAATTGTAAAGGTGTGAATCCAGCTGGTAAAAAAAAAGCCCTGACTACCTCCATAATGTGAAAGTGGTAGATAGTGTTAATTATGGAGAACCACATGGTAATATGTTGCCGCTACCAATACACTGCTGAAATACCTTTGCTTTACTCTTGGAATGGTGGGAAAATTCATAAATGAATAATAGCTGTGAAAGTAGGTCACATGTGTGGCTAACGTTGTCATTACCATTTAGGAATAGAGCCTGCACTGCAGTACATTTGTGTTGCTGGCCTGTATGTTCATGTGTGCGTTCCCCGCCAGGAAAATAAGTGACATCCCTTTATCTACTGCTGAGTTCCATTAGGATGAAAGAGAATTCTCCATGGAGAAGGAACAAAAACAACTCACGTTTGCAGCAATAATTATTGGTGTGTCTCCTTAATAAAAAGGTGCTGTAGGCAAGTTAGTTATTACAGAGGTTTAACCAGCATTGTTCAAATCCGACTCCACAATCACTGAAGTAGAAGCACCACACAAGAAGAATAGAAGACAGTATTTCATAGATAATTTCTATCTTCCATGCATTCATTTATTCTCTTAGCATAATACTGTTATTTTAGAAAATAAGATTTTATGTCAGTATATCTACTTACCGCAATACATTTATGATGTTTTCTCCTTTGAAATTAGTAATTCTTTAAATTGGTGGTAAGGTCATCAGAAAACAATGGACCCTGCTCTATAAAATGAATGGCAATTTCACAGCATTCTCATTATATACACCTTTTAGAATAAATGTGACACTGTCGCAGCCGCCACAATCTAATAAACTCATCATAATGAAAATACCACCATTGCAACGAGGAAAAAAATGAGAAGGATTCTTGAAACAATCAAACATGAGACACTTCCAGGGCCAGAAATTTGGTAGCAGTTGATGCTCCACTAATTAGCTAATTTTTACTGTCCACTTCTTTTCAGACACATCTTTAATGGCTAGATCTTTTCTTATCTGTGTAATGTTTAATGTAGTAACAGTTGGCCAGGTTCTGCACTGCTGCCGAAAAGTCACACACACACACAAAATCTCATTATTATTAACACATTAATATAATTTGTTTTGAAGTAACTTTCCATCTTAAATAAACCTACAGCTTTCATTAAAATAATATCTGATGATCCTTCTACGAAGGTCTTTTTTAGGCATTTCCTGTTAAAGGGTGCCTAAAGCTATGCAATCGCATAATGTCCTTACAGGATGTCTCCAACTTACAAGCCAACCTCAATGTGCTCGCTGTTTAATTGGCCAACTACAGTATGTGGCAAATTAGGTTTCATATTGATAAATGTAAAGTTATGCACTTGGGGGCTAAGAATATGTATGCGTCATGCATACTAGGGGGAGTACAACTGGGGGAACTCATAGTGGAGAAGGATCTGTATGTTCTCGTAGATCATAAGCTTAATAATAGCATGCAATGCCAAGCAGTGGTTTCCAAAACAAGCAAAATCATTTCTTGTATTAGGAGAGGTATAGACTCTAAAGAGAGAGAAATAATTTTGTACCTGTGCGAATCATTAATAAGACCTCATCTGGAATATGCATTTGCATTGGGCACAAGTTCACAAAAAAGGATATTTGAGAAAGTGCAGAGAAGGGCTACCAAACTGATAAGAAGCACAGAGAAGCTCTGCTATGAGGAAAGATTAGAGGAACTGAATTTATTCTCTCTTGAGAAGAACAGATTAAGGGGGATATGATCAACATGTATAAATACATAAGTGGTCCATATGGTGAACTTGGTGTTGAATTGTTTACTTTAAGGTCACCACAGAGGACAAGGGGGCACTCTTTATGTCTGGAGACAGCTGTGCATGGTAGCCAATCATCTTCTAACTTCAGCTTGGTCAATTAAGCTTTGACCAAAAAACTCTGGAAGCTCATTTGCAAATGCAAAAAGGTTTCTTTACAGTAAGAGCTGTGAAAATGTGGAATAGACACCCTGATGTAGATTGCTTTAAAAAAGGCCTGGATATAACTGGGTACTAACATTTATAGGTAAAGTTGATCCAGGGAATATCCAATTGCCACTTGAGGGATCAGGAAGGAATATTTCTCCCACTTGAGCAAATTGGATCATGCTTTGCTGGGGTTTTGGCCTTCCTCTGGATCAACAGTGGGTATAGGATTGTGTATATAAGATTGTATGATTTTTTTCCCCTTTTATTGGTTGAACTAGAACTAAACAAACTAACTAAAGACAAACAACCTTTTTTCTTTAGTTTTGGAGAGAATAGAGATGGATTAGAACACCTGTCAGTTTTTATTGCTGTCTATGTACCCATTAGAGTGCATCACCTTCTCTATTTGTCCTATTTACCATTATTGTTAAAAGTGAAAGTAAAAATAAATCATACATTTTGGGTTGTCCCCAGAAAAGTAATAGAGATAGATTCCCCTAATTTTCATGGATTTCCTCTCACTTTCTTGTTTTGGTTATGGGAAGTGAAGGTAAAGCTCTCCAATGGGACAAAGATAGCAAAAATAAACCTTACAGGGGTTATAACCCTCCCTTACTCTATCCACAAAAAAAGGTTTGCCTATAGTTCTACTTTAAGCATTGTCATCCTATAACATTTTGGTGGAAATGCATAATCATACTTCTCCACTGTCACCATAAGGAAGCCCATGCTGTGTAATAAGATGCAGTTGCCGCTAGAGTAAATGTAGACAGCAAGTAGTTAAAATAAGGTTGGAGTAGATTAAGGTACAAAAAGGGATAAAAAGGTGAACACATTGTTTACTAAGCTTTTTTTCTTAAAGCAAAAAACTACTAACTAGCAAATAGAGTGTGCACTTTACAAGTGCAATTGCACTCTTCAAGGGAATTTGCTCCGGTACTTAATAAATGAGGGGAAACTCCGCCGACTTTCACCACCCAGTCATGTGCAAGTAAAATGCTGTTTTTTTTTAAATGTCCTTGCATGCAATTGTGTATTCTTTGCAAAGTGAAGCTTCACCTCATTTAATAAGCTCTGGAGCACATTCCCTTGCAAAGTACAACTGCACTTGCAAAGTGTTCAGTCTTTTGGCCTTTAGTAAATCAGCCCTATGATGCTTTAACAAACTAAATGCCAACCAGTTAGGGTTTATATCTACTTCCATTTTCAAGACTATTGTAGGAAATTGTAGAATAGAATATAATTGGTCACTATGTAGAACAACTTTACACTTAAAAAAAAGCTCCAGGTTTTTAATATTTCATCTAACTTGTCCTCACTGCTACATTGAGGTGCTTATGTACAGTATCTAAAAAAGTACTCCATCCCACCTGACAGCCTTTTACCTAGATGTACATCCCTCAAGGTCATGACTACCATATACTTGCTCTTATTGGTCAATACATCTGTCAAAACTACAGCCATCTGGTGACAGCTATCTAATGTCAGTTGGGACATAAAGTGTTTGTTAAACCCCCCAAAAAATAGATATCCCGGTCCCTTAAAGCAGATTAAACAGCACACTTGTGCTGTGTAATCTTCCCCCCTCTAAGCTGTAACAAAAAAAAAAACCCTGAACCTGCCACTTTCTGTATCCCCTCTCTACACAGACAACGAAAACCAGGGCTTCTGAGCCCTGACCACCGTTGTCTGTGATGTCCGCAGCCCTGCTCTCATCTCTCCCTCATTCCCTCCTCCCCGCCTGTCAGCTCCTTGCTGTGGGTGTGTCTGTCTCCGCCCCAACCCCCTACCCCCCTCTGCCCGCCACTCTTAGTAAAATTATTAAATATTCACTGCCAGCCCCTCCACTATAGTAATGTAGAGCACTCTGTATATATAATTTCCAAACATGAGGCTTGTAAATATCTATTTAGAGCTGTCTTCAGGCCGGTCATGTGACTCGTGGACACTTTTCAGCTCCGAGACAAGACAGAGATCAGGAGAGACTGAGCAGCCACGTGATCTCCCTGACTGATGTCAGAGGGAGAACCTGGCCCCTCCTGCAGATGCCTTGTCTCAAAGCTGAAAAGTGGCCGCAAGTCACATGACCAGCCTGAAGACAGCTCCAAATAGATATTTACAAGCCTCATTTTTGTAAATTATGTATATAGAGTGCTCTGCGTTACTACTATAGTGGAGGGGCTGGCAGTGAGTACTAATTGTGGGTTAACACTTTAACACAATTTAAGTTCTCCAGGCAAGAAGTAAATGAATCATTGAATTAACACAACCTAGGAAACATTGCAATTGGGCTTACATCAGAAAATCCACATAGTTTATTGTAGACTGGTCCTTGTATAATCCTGATGCATCAAGAACCACTGTCACTGAAATTAACTAAAACTGGAGAGTGCAAAATCTGGTTCAGCAGTGCATGGTAGCCAATCAGCTTCTAACTTCAGCTTGTTCAATTAAGCTTTGGCAATAAAACCTGGAAGCTGATTGGTTTCTATGCAGAGCTGCACCAGATTTTGCGTGCTCCAGTATTAGTGAATCAGCCCCAGTGTTCCCAGAGCACAAGACTGCCCAGAGCACACTAAAGTGAAATACATCTATGCCTACAATAAAAACAGAGGCTATGCTTTTCAAGGCTTGATTTTCAAGTTGGACTCCATTGGACTTTCAAGATTCTTCTTAGAAATGTAACATTGTGTTGGGTTTGGCTTAGTGTTTTTCTTCTCTCTGTTATAACTGCAGATTGGATAATGGCTAGACACAGACACATCTCTATGTATTATACCACTTCTGTCCTATGATCCATGTGACACACAGTCTAAAATCAATTGTTAGACATTAAGCAATGCAGGCAAGATGAGTCACCCTCTCATAACAAAGAAACGTTTCTCACACCTACTGTTTAATGCCAGTAAGGGCTAAATTAGAAAGTTGTATTCTAAAATAACTCTTACTCATTTTCTGATGTCACTAATACTAATGCAACTATTCAAGAATATCATTTTTATTATTTCAGCACATGAGCCCCCATAATATTGCATTGTTCTGTAATATTATGATAGTGGTACATTAATGAAGCGTGTCTGATACATATGAACAGAATGACAGACTTGTAACTAATAAATGGCTTGAAATATGTCTACAGCATCTGTTACTATTGATGCAGCACACTTTTTCTCTTACAAGTGAATGTGTTAAATACTTCTGAAGATAGGTATTGGCTATGACCCATATAAAATAAAGTAAACCTGTCACAAATTTGGGAAATTCTAAATGAAAACGGAGCTCCAGCCGCATACAAATACGGCTTTGCAGCCGGTTCTCTACTGCGCATGCGGTCACCTCAATAACTAACAGAGAGGCTCTGGACACAGGAGGGATGGACTCAGGTAGAGCTTGTCTATGAATAGTCAAGGTTTGCATGTTACTTCAGCTGCCTATATTTATGTTTATGCATTTGTTTCACAATATGCTCAGTTTTGATTTCACTCCTTTGTAACTTCAGCCATAAAATGCAATTTGATATAATAAAGTTCAGCCCCAGAAGCATCATGGCTGTCATCGGATCTTGTGATTGTTGAGGAAAGGATGCAGCAATGTGGATTGTGGGCTTTGCTCAGTAACCATATTGATCATGGTGACTTCCAATTGCATTTCAGACTTTTCGTTAAACTTGCCAATTGGAATGATCACTATATGGTACCTTTAAATAACAATTAAACACAATATATAGAACTTAACTCACTACATTTTTCCCTCGTAGTGTGTATAGAGGCAAACTCAGCAGGCAGATGATTTGGGGTTATAACAATGCAAGGCTGTGTGTTTGTGGCAAGCGGGTAGCTTCAAATTCAGTGGCCCATAATAAAACTTAATAAGCTCCATATTTTTAGTAAGCCATCATTATAAGAAATTATGCGGCGGTAGTGTAGTAGGGCTCATATTGCCCAAATTGTCAGCTAGATAGTAACTGTAACTTAAGGTTTATTAAATCAGGTGCAAAGTAGAATAGGTAATAAAAAACATTGCTATTCCTCTTTTTGATCTAAACTAAAGACCCTTATAACAATGTAAACCAAAAACTTTAATACAACATCAAAATTATTACATTTTATGTTTTGAAAAACCAGTATAAAGGAAAAGTTTTTGTGTAAAAAATGCACTTGTTGGTTTATTCATTATACATACTGTGTATATATATATTTATATTATATTAACTCCTCCTGGTCCCCATATATGAGCGTGACAGGAGTTTTTCTTTTCTCGTCATGCTTTCTGCTGAAAGGTGTGCCTTTTCTCATCTTATAACCATAGAGAGAGAGAGATATATATACGTATATATGTGACATGAACAATGGCTATGTGCTAATGTATTAGTAAAGCATTCTTCCCTAAAGGTGGCACATTAACTTAGTCATTTGTTAAAGTAGTTTGAAGACATTTGACTTTTTTCAAAGCCTTTTTTCGAAACTAGTTTATAAACACATGATGCATCATTTCAGATGTGTGGAAATGCGTTGAGATGATAATCTTATCTTGTGGTAGCAACTTCCCTTCTCCAGTCTACCTGAACCTAAGTTTCACATTACAGCTTGTTAGTTAGTTGTTAGTCTTATATGCAACAGTTTTCCGAAATGATGTGCATTTTGCTCCTAAAGAAGCTGCGTACAAGCTGCAGTCTAAAATATTATATATGTTCAGGAAAATAACTTGTAAAATAAACTTTCTAGTGCCTTACATAAGGAATGATGTTTTCTGAACAAACAATATCCAGAAGCAAGGCATAATCAGAAGCAGATTAAATGCCAATCTGAGTTTTTTTGCAAAACAGCTCAACCCACATAGCCAGTCAATGCCTACACCATGCCAAGAAGTTCTTTGGCAGAGTTTATTTCCTGGTAGAATTAACAAAAGTAGTTTAGTAACAAAAATAAATCATACAAAACTTTTCTAGTACAAACATTCCACATCTTTATGTTTTCATTGACCCAGTGCCTGGTGTTGAGAAGTCAGTCCAAACATTAGTCTTGTGAGAATTGGTTTTGATTACATGATATTGTATTACTGAAGGGTGTGCACTGTGGTCACAGAGATGATAAAGATGGCACAGACTCTATTCATGATGGCTAAAGAAGGCATAGACGTGCAGATACTCCCTCATACTCCCTCAAGTATGACTACCTCTCTCAAACTGTACATTTTTTGTCTGGCTCATCATACTTGAAGTGCCCCTGCTCTGGGCTGGCTAGATTTAATATATAGCCTTGCTGTAGCCAGCTAAGCTGCAGTTAATTTTTCAGGTCTGTTCTGCCTTTTTCTAAACTAGGTGGTTGATTGCTTCTGTCTGCTGCTGGAAGAATATTCTAGCAATAGAGTGTGAGGGTCAATCACTGGAGTTATGAATAGTTATCTGACCTTAGCCAATACCTGGGAGGCTGACCCAGAAGGCTAGGCTGAGAAGAAGATAAATATTTTGGGAGGATCTTTTTCTGTAGAGCAAGGCATGGTGTCATGCATTTTTTTTATTTATATTGTATTTTGGCTTTTGAAATGCACTTATGTGCATTGGTGCACTGAGGTGCAATTTATTCTGAATGGCTCTCTAATGCACATTTCCCCAATGCACCTACATTGCAGCACACCGCAGTGCACAGTAATACATAACTGAGCATTGTGGTGTGCTGCATTGATGAAAATAGTGCATGCATCCTTTTTGGTGTGCCTTGGTACATTAGGAAGCCCATTCAAATGAGCGGGCTGTTTTAATATAACACGTGTATTAATGCACCGCAAAGAAGTAAATGGGGCTTAATACCATAGACTTAGGTGTAATTAAGCCAAACATTATAGGCTAACAGAAAGGGGAGCTGCCTTAAGTGTAGACAATATGTATTTCATACTCAAATCCAGGATAGAAATGTTTTTATCTCATCTGTTTTGTTCTTTACAAGCTTCAAACAACTTTTTTTCGACTAGTCGAGAAATATACTTTAAATGAGGATTTGTATTTAAAACATAAAGCGGAGTTCCACCCAAAAGTGGAACTTCTGCTTTAAGGGAAGGTGACCCCTCGACATGCCACAATTGGCATGTCATTTTTTTTTTTTGGGGGGGAGACCAGAGACCCTGTTTTCACAGGGTCCCAGGTCCACTTCCTCCCGTGCAGCCGCAGAGCCGGAAGGAAGTTCACCTTCCTCCCCTCCCTCTCGGCGATCTTCTCGTCACAGGTCCCAGAAGATACGCCGGCCATTCACAAATTCACCCAAAGCCAGGTGCCCACACTTATGATGCCGGCACCACCGAGAGGAGGGGGCGAAAAGCAAGCCCTCGGGTGACTGCATCGCTGGAGCGAGGGACAGGTGAGTGTCTGATTGTTAGAAGTCAGCAGCTACACTTTTTGTAGCTGCTGACTTTTACCTGGGTGGAACTCCGCTTTAAAGAATACCAGCCCTTTCGCCTGTGTGTTTATTTTTTAAGCAACACAAATGAAATGTCATCAGTACCCCAAAAGTATTACTGGCAATAATCTCTGCATATTGCTGTGCCAAGTTATGATAATTACAGCACACAGGTTTTAGAACTCATGGTAGACAAATTCAGGATGTGTACTAATGAGTTATTTTATGAAAAGGAAATCCACAACACGCTTTGTCAGTTTGCTGGAAAGCTTATGGGCCCATCGGGGTACTTGTGAGACTCTGTGTCTATATTAAGCTGCTTAATGGACATTTGTGCACTGGCCTAGTTTCAGGATAATTTTCACTCCGTGGAGGGAATGGATTGGAAAGCAGAATCTGCAGTGCTCTGATACCCTTCTCAAAAAGAGCAAACATGGTTTATCTTTCCCTTTATTGCTGTGTACTGCATCTGAACCAAATATCAGGATACACATAATGAAGAGATGCCTTCTTTTGTTTAACAGTTCACATTTTTAAATTGCAGGATTGCATTTATTTATTTATTTACCTACCAATTTTAGATTTAGTTTACATTTTTATAATTAGTGTGTTCAAAATGCAGATACTCTAAATACATATTTTTAAAATATATTCTTTTTTGTAGTTCCATCATGTACAACAAACATCAGAGCACAAAACCATAGCAATTAGAAAAGAAACAAAGAACATATAATCAATGCCTATTTATATAATCAAAAATACATAGATGGTTATAAGCAAAGTTGATGTGACTATACTTTGTCTTCTGTTCTTTTTTTGATCTAAATATGTATTCAGAAACGTTAACTTTTTTCAGAAATTCTTCAATATGTTTGTCTCATTATGCCTTAATTTAGCTACTTCCAGCTTTCTAAAAAAAAAAATCTCAAAGGTATTACAAAGGCAGTTTATTGGCCTATAAACCGTCTCATACATTTCCTTGACAATCAATCTTGCAATGTGACATACAGTCCTTTAACCCTTTATGGACTTATTGCACTTCCCTTGTAGTAACCACCCCATTTGCAAGGTTGTAACTAGAGCCATAACAGGCCTTGTTACTGTTATTGGGCCTGGAGAAACAGAGTATCAAATCCTGTCTGGCTGTACAGTGATTTAAGTCAATCATAGAGGGTTCAAATCTTGGCCGGTTTAGCAGGGACCGTCTGATATTCAAACCATTTATGGGTAGGCTGATTTTACCCAAGTCGATCCATCCACCAGCATTTTGGATTTTTCATGCAATTTTCAAATAGTAATTAACAAATGTATTTGGCTAAATGAAAAAAAAAAACAGATACAACAAACATCACCCCTTATATAAATCTCAAAGGTCTTGCAGCCTTAGTCTTCCTAATTTGTGGCCATATTACTTTGCATCCAGTTTGGCCCAATTAGCACAAGCCTGGATCGAATGTAACATGAATCTAGTGAACCTTTTCTATATTCCCTTACTACAGCCCAGGGCTCTTATGGTTCAAGTCAATATACCTTAAAGCTCTTATCCCATTGGACTTGATTGTTACTCAATCTCTCCTCATAATAATACTATATGTGCTCACATTTAAATAAGTGTAATAGAACATCCTTTTGATACACTCATGTGATCCCTTCCTATGTACTCTGACCCATAAAATTCATAAGTGAACCTTCTGTGTAATACTGTTGAAGATCCCTTCCTTTTGTGTTCTCACAGTTTGTATCCTTCCCAAGGGTATTCTTCCTCACATAAGTGAAAGTGGGAAGTGTGGTTTTGCCACTGGAGGGAGTGATATTTTAAAGCAGTATTACATTGTATTATAATTGCTGGGTTTTTAGGGTTTTAACCAATTCAGTGGAGCCAATTGGAAGGAGTATTGCCTAGGAGTGATTGATTGTGAAAGTTCATGGATATTTGAAATGTGGTAAGGTGCATGGGGTGGAGTGTTTTTGGGTATTTTCCACATTTACTTTGTAGTGGGTAAGGAAAAATACTTCTGGGAAGGATACATAACTGTGAAAACACAAAATAAAGGAATCTACTACAGTATTACACAGAAGGCTCACTTATGAAGTTGGAGGGTAAGAGTATATTGGAAGGGATCACATGAGTGGATCAAAAGGATGGTCTATTACACTTACAGTATTTAAATGCAAGCACATACATGAGGATTGGTTTTTGAGTAGAACATAATACTGCTTTTTTTTTTTTTTTTGGAGAAAGCGGGATCAGTTTGCAAACTGGGACTCCACCATATGAGGAAAATAATCAAGGAAGCAAGAGACATTTTGAACTTGCATATTTGCACTTTATAGGATATAGGATTGACTGAGTAATATTTTGGACTCTTTTGGGGATAATATTTGCTTGTAGTCGCTGGTTTTGAATGCACGATATATTGTCTCTATAACAGTACCCAAACCTGTTGCGTGTTTCAGAAAAGAAATCTCAAATGGCCCAGGGGGAAGGGATGAAATGGTCATCGATCTTCATAAAAACACTCATTACAGTGTGTGAATATATGGTATTAATTCCACAAAGACTCCATACCATTTTCTCACAAGAGTCACATAACTGTTTCAGGGGTTGCCCTAATATAGGGTCATACATATCTTCTAGATTTGAAAAACCTTTAGAAAAAACTTGTGTCTAGAGTGACTCATAAAAGAGGAACGTTTATGTGGCAATGAGCCTATTTTTTTTGCCCTAATCCCCATGTTACCCCAACCCCCCCCCCCCCAATGTGAAAAGCTCTTGAAATCTCTATTTAGCACAGTACAATGGGTCATAGCCTCAAGTTCTACTTAGAATGGAATGGTAATGGAAAGCATCTTACATACTATTTATGATTCAATGCCATGCTTTTATAACAGACAGGATCCCTGGTCTCAACACTAGGTAACAGTGTGACACCAGCCAACTAGTACCCCTCCATAACTTGATCCTATGTCTCTTTTTTTGTTTGTTTAGACTGTCCAATTCATTTTTTATTGTTTACTCATGTACTATAACCTTTTATCCACATGCCTTTTGTTGATTCTTTCTTTGTTAACAACCCATGTGACTTTTCTATCCTGAATGTAGTGCAAATTATATATGTCTAATAAGTTAATAAATTCAACACCTATTTTCTGTATGCATCCTTTTGCATTGTTTTATAGTGTGCAATAAAATTAATGTGTAAAAAAAATCTATATACAGTTTGGGAATCTCTTTAAAATTGCTATAAAAGAAATTTTAGGGGACTATAATTAGGTTTGCTATCCCATAAAATAGCCAAGAATTAATGGTAGTACTCATGTATTTTTGCTATTGCTGTTTTTTTAAACATTTGACAGAAATGTAATCACGGAGGATAATTTTCCTCCATGGAATTAATTGGGCAACTGAGTATCATTTTGTCATTAAAATAACAATCTTAATAGAGTTGAAAAAATGCACAAAAGCTTCATTGCATTGGCTGAATGCACCAATCAGTATTTGAGGTGTAAAATCACATCTTTGGGAAGCCTCTGCAATATAATTGAAAATCTGATGTATGCCTTCACAGCTAAATTGTTTGTAATTAAGCAGCGGATGGATGATCTTTAAGTTAGAATTATCAATACGAGACAGGAAGACTATTAAATACAGGAGGAGAAATACTTGTTTCATTTCTGTAGCATTACCTGTTGAATTGTAATAGAGTTTGACCAAACACTCAAATTGTTTTTATTTAAAAAAAAGACTATAAACTTTTATGATGTGCATTGTATTATAGAGCTCCCATGAAAGGCTCTTACATGTGTCTTTGGCATGGATTCAGAACTGTTAATTACATTCACAAAAATAGCGTGACCTAATTGTTAGAGCTAGGGAGAGGTGTATGCATGTTACTGGAACCTAGTAAAACATTAGAATGTAGGCTTGAACTTAAATGTTATCTTGTGTAAAATAACAAATATAAAAAAAAAATCATATTAAAACTACAAGGTCAAATCCCAACAATTCTCAAGTGAACACTGTTTATCTAAAACATCATACAGGCAATGTTCTCCATGCTGGTAGATTTTATAACATCACTTTCTAGTTTCAGAGCTTTATTGACTAATGACTCAACTACTACTTGTAGAATCATTTTGAAACCTGGGCTAGAAAAAGTAAATCTATCATATAATAAAACATGCCAAACTAACACTAGGTCTTGAGAATAGATACTACATGGAGCCTCCTGGTACTTTAAGTTGTAATCTTCTTTGGTGCTGCCAGGGAGACCCCACATCCCAGCATGCTCAGCAAGCACACATCCATCCACAGTAATAAATGCATGGGCCTTAATATTAAATAAAAGGGTGCTTACATTGCATTTTGGCTACCTGAGCCTATGTCAGGGGTTGTGCTCAGAACTGAAGTCATGATGTGCTCTAGAATTTGAGGGTTCCCAGACCATATTAGAGAACATTTTCTCAGAAGTTTTTTCACAACAACACATACATTCCGGCACCTTATAGAGGAAGGTGAATAATGGATGGAATAGAAGAAGTATACCATGCCGGTTGTACACCAACTTTTTGGGGATAGCTGTGATTTATGCTTTCATAGAGGCTCCTCCTGTACTTCTAAATTCAGGTGGAACCAGATTACTGGTAGATAAGTTAGAACCATTCTTTTTTACAGGCATAAATAAGACCCAGGCCTAGTCATAATAGCACTCATGCCCAAAATTCACTGGAGTCCCTAGTGTAAATGCAGTTGCAAACTCTGTGACTCCCCCATGCCTGCTGCAGAGATGCTATGGTTTAAACAGAGCTTTTGGCAGTTATTTGCAGAATCGAGCTGAGAAAAACATTTTTTTAATGATTGCAAAAGTGGAGCTGAGCACCCAAAGCAACCAAATAGTTCTACGGAGAAAGCAAAACATGGCATCTGGTTGCTGTAAGAATTTTTGCTTGCGTTTTTATAAAACAGCTATACTATGTGCCACTTGCAGGACTTTTTCATTTGGCAGATGTATGTAAAGGTTTTAAGGTGAGACTTTGTTCACTTCAAAATGTCATAAACAGCAACCATATACGTATAACATCTAAAGATGCTTGATCACATAGCCACATCTTTGTAGAGCTCCATAGGTGGCATAAACATAAAGAGTTAATGAAAATAATGAATTTTGTTCATAAAATAGTGTTTTTCTTCGCCTTGCCTCACCTCTCTCCCAATTGATCAGTGCAGGAGGGGATGGGGCCAAACACAACTTCAGAAATTGCAGTCCCTGTGCATAAATAATAGACCTCAGTGATTTTCAGGAAGCTATATATGGACATACAACTATATGCATAGGCACCTTCTGATGACAAAAGATGCTAAAAAAGGCACATGACAGTGACAGTGTCCCTTAACTTCTTTACTATGGCAGTCAAGACCTGTCTTTGTAGAGTTCTCTTTTTCTCTTGTCACTATTCAAGTGTAGGGAGAATTTCCTAATTGTACTGATGCTGTAATGCCTTAATGCCCCATCCACTTCACAAACAATAGCTACAAACAATGCTCCCAATTTCACGCATCCAATTTCAAGTGATTATCGGGCCCTTCTTGAGCTGTATGAGGCCATGTCTTTCTAGAAAAACTTGCTGCAAACAGAATCTAACCCTTCACTTTCCTATATTGACAAGCAAAACATCCAAAATACCACAGTGTCAGAATCAGGAGCAAATTGTGTTGGGTACCCACCTTCATACACGTATGGGCAGATATCTTCCCTCTTGTTGTTTTTTAGGGAGATATTGGCCATTCTGTGACCAACTTTGGTCATAACTAACTATGAGTTAACTAGCTTGGGCAAAAGTCATGCAAGCTGGCCCTCTATCAACCAGGTTGCCTCAAGGTAGATGCACAAAACAAAAAAAATATTTTTGATTTACGAACATAGTTTATTTCAGTTATGGCTATCTCAGGACTGCATACCATTCAAGAAAGCGATACAATGCAAGAGAGAACGAAGAGTTAGGTGTTAATAGCATACACTATATAATAAATGAAAGGTTAATTCCACTGTGGTATAAAACACTGTACGGTGATCTTACGTTAATTCATTTTCAGAATATATATCGGAGAGGGAAAATCTGATTCATAATGTGCTTCTCACAATTGCAAATCACATTCATTATTCATCTAATCGGATCAGAATGAACTGCCAAAAACTGCTTTGCATTGTCTTTTTTGGCACAACACCATGTGCACATTATGTGCCATACAGCATATTTATGTTTCAGTAGGTTGCAGTTTACGCACTGAGAACATTTAATAGATTGCCTTTTTACAAAGTTCATCAGTGCAAAATTAGTGAACGTGTTGTTTTAGATGCTGGTGTACAGAGAAGGGGGTACAAAGGAAGGATTTGTCTGGCCATGGCTTCCCCATGCGTGGAAGTACAACTTCCTAAATGCAAGCATTTTCTGGAAGCTACTGCTGGTGATTAACATGCACAAAAGGCCCTTTCTTTGGCACATAAATTAATTTGGGGAGGAGACAGCCTGGTTATGAAACACAAAGACATGAAAATGCTCATTACTCTAGCTATTCCTGGACGCAGAGAAAACACTTTAATGGGGTCATCCGAAGACTAAAATTGAGGGTTAAGTAACTTTAAAGAGCTGGAAATTGAACATAAAGAGGAACAGTTAGTTTAAATGTTAAAGTGTATATAACCAGCACAGGCAATAGAAGAGATGTACAATGTTAAACATGAAAAAGAGGATTATTAGTTATTTAATGTAGTTAGAATTTGTATGTTCTCTGTATAAACTGTGAGACCTAGGGTAAAGATCCATCTATAAATGTTATATGAAATGAGAAAAAGTCCAGGGCTGATTTTAAAGCTGCATTCCACACGGATGTAAAAATACAAATACATGCAGTTAAGTATTTATTAGAAATTCATGTATTTTTAAATGAAACTAATTTAACCACTTGCCGACCACATCACAAGGATGTACCGCGGCAAAGTGGCTCTTCTACTAGGTATGTGATCTGGCACTTTCGGGTAGGAAGCACACCGCTTCTGCTGTGATTCGTCACAGCAGAAGCCTATCAGCGGGTGCTGGCAAATTAATGTCCGCCGGCACCCACCGATCGTGTCGGGAAAACACACAGAATGGAGATTTGCCTCTGTAAACAAGGCAGAGCTTTGTTCTGACAGGGGGAGAGGGATGGGTTTTCCTTCCCTGCAATGTAGGGAAAGAAAATCCATCCCTTCCCTTAGTGAAAGCAACTCGCATAGTACAAATAAACACTGGTTAGGCACACATTTAACCCTTTGATCACTCTAGCTGTTTAACTCCTTCCCAGCCAGTGTCATTAGTACAGTGACAGTGCATATTTTTTAACACTGATCACTGTATTAGTGTCACTGATTCCCACAAAGTATCAAAAGTGTTAGTTAGTGTCAGAATGTCCGCCACAATATCACAGCCCCACTATAAGTTGACGATCACTGCCATTACTAGTATAAAAAAATAAAATAAATACAATTCCAGTATATATCCCATAATGTGTAGACCCTATAACTTTTGGCACAAACCAATCAATATGCACTTATTGGGATTTTTTACCAAAAATATATAGCAAAATACATATTGGCCTAAATATATGAAGAAATGTGATTTTTTTTATTGGATATGTTATATATATTTTTTTACTTTCTGATATACATTTTTTTTTTATGTTGGTCTTTTTTTGTTTAACGCAACAATTAAAAACTGCAGTGGTGATCAAATACCACCAAAAGAGATCTCTATTTGTGGGAAATAAACGACATAAATGTCATTTATGTAAAGTGTTGCATGACCACGCAATTGTCAGTTAAGGTAACACGGTGCTGTATCGCAAAAAATGGCCTGGTCATGAAGGGTGGTAAATCTTCTGAAGGTCAAGCGCACTGAATGCCTACATTTTATGTAATCTAGATTGCAGGCTGTCACAAGCAGGGCCCTCCCAACCTTCATGTCTTGAATTGTACTGTAACAGCACTATCTCCTTTTATTCTGTAAAGCACTGTGCAAGCAGGTTGAAGTATTTAAATATGAATCTCAGCCTCTTGCAATTCCCTGCACAGCAGCACTCAGACCTAGAGAGAATTAGGGGCCAATTAGGTGTCTTGTATGCATATACAGTAAACTGACAAGGAATCTGCAGAAATTAGGGAAGAGCAGAGAGATTGCCTCATCAGTCTGCTGCTGCTTTGTCCTTGTCCAAACACAAACTGGGTGCAGGAAGATGTGCTTAGCTGCAGTAGAGAAGCCCAGTCACTAGTTCATTGTGCTCTCTGGTAGGGATTTGTAAATCTCAGGATTGGGCAGACGGAAATAAAAATCCTTTGGTAGATAAAACAGCTCCTTTATGTGTTTGATAATGGTGTATTTAGTAGTTTGCCTGGAGGTCAACTTTAAAAGAATAGCTGATGCATAAAAGACAATTATGTATAAAAGACACAAATAGTTGACGTAAGCAGTTCCTGAATTTATGGCAACTTCAGTGTGATACACAATATATAGTGTCAACTTTATTTAGGGCTTGTTCACATTAGTGGAAATCACATTATTCTCTATGGTGTCCATTCACACCAATGCAGCACAGCATGGAGCGTTTTTGGAAAAGGGGCCTATGCTACTTTGGTTCGATTGCAGTGTGATTTTGGAACCATAGACTTCAATGGAAGTACACCAAAAACACATGAACATGCATTTTTGGCTCGTGTTTGCAGGTTGTTAAGGCTCCGTAACCAGCATCCAGTCTCCTTCCCCTACCAAAAAAAAACGCAGTAGCATCAAAACCAACATAATCGCACTGAAAATTGGATCGAATTGCAGCTGCTTTTGTGTGAATCTAGGAAA
>BLSH010537842.1:522264-534838 GCA_018402905.1 Glandirana rugosa | reverse complement strand
CACGTTTGACAACGACGATATATTTAGGACATATTATCATTATTATTAAGTGCATACCGACCGAAATCTGAGTGTTAAATTGAATAACAAGAAAAGAAAAAAAAAAAAAAAGAAAACACAAAATAAAAAAAAGGGGCGAAAATAAATGGAGAACAGCTTTTCCAAGAAATAACAAATCGGTTGTAGAAAGGAAAGAGGATATACAACCAGACACGTAAACTTCGTTTGGCGTACGACGGAAACAGTCATTTGAGATCGCCATTAAAAATAATTTTATTAGTGTGTTTTCCTGTATCTTGTCTCGAACATGTTTCACTAAAAAAACATTATTAATAAATGGAATAAATGCCCCTGAATGATAACATCACTTTGTACAAGCTCTGTTCTATGTCCTTTTGTGTGATTATTTTAATAAAAATTACCGCTAGAGTTTACTGACAAAGGCAGCATGCGGTTTGCTTCAAATGCACAGACCAACATATAGGAGAAAGGAAAGATGTTGGCTAAACAATAAAGAACCTTTTCGACAAGAGGTAAATAAAAGCGGGGAAAAAAAATAAAACACAAAAGAAAAAAAAAAAAAAAGAAAAGAACAATAAGTTAAATTGTGAGTCTAAAGCCAGCCATACGTGAATTATTATTACTATTATACAGGATTTATATAGCAGCAACAGTTTGCACATCGCTTTACAGCATGGGGGCAGACAGTACAGTTACAATACAATTCAATACAGGAGAGATCAGAGGGCCCTGCTCATTAGAGCTTACAGTCTAGAAGGGAGAGTCAAGTGAAACAAGATGTAATGACTGTGGGGGGGTGAGCTGATGGAAAAAATAGACATACAGTTGTTAGGTGTGGGTGGGATAGGCTTCTCTGAAGAGGAGGGTTTTCAGGAATCCTCTAAAAGCTAAGGAGTTCCATAGCATTGGAGAGGCTCTGGAAAAGTACTGGAGGCGAGCATGGGAGGAGGCGAAGAGGGAGCAAGAGAGCAGGAGGTCTTAAGAGGAATGAAGAGAACAATTAGGTTGGTATTTTGAGACTAGGCTAGTGATGTAGCTGGGGGCTAAGTTGTGAATGACTTTGTAAGAAGTTGTTAGTATTTTGAATTTAATTTGTTGGGTGAGCGGAAGCCAGTGAAGGAATTGACAGAGAGGAGCAACAGACACAGAGAGATTGGTAAGGTGGATGAGCCTGGCAGCATCATTCATGATGGATTGAAGGGGGGACAGACAATGTAGAGGTAAGCCAATGAGAAGGGAGTTGCAGTAGTCAAGACAAGAGATGACTAGGGAGTGAATTAAGAGCTTTGTTGTGTCATTGGTTAGAAAGGGGCATGTTTTGGAAATGTTGCAGGGGGTTGAGGTGACAAGATTTGGACAGTGATTGGACGTTGGGCTTAAAGGACAGTTCAGAGTCCAGGACTACACCTAGGAGCTTGGCATGCGGGGTTGGGCTTATAGTTGTGCCATCGATTTTGACAGATAGATCTGGGGAAGGGGCAAGTGGGGGAGGAAAACTTATAAGTTCGGTTTTGGATAGATTTAGTTTGAGGATTAAAATTCAGCCAGTTCAATAGGGACCGGCTGAAATTCAATCAACTTGGGTACAACCAGCCTGTTGGATTTTTTAATCATTGTATTTTGCTGGCCAGAAAGGCTCCCAACCTGGCCCCTTGGTAGAACCCAGTAGTGCTACAGGAGCATTCAGTGTTGACAGTCAATGTTGATGGGGGAATCAAGCGATTTTTTCTCTTCCATCCGTGGTGGAAGAATAAAAATGTAATCATCTATAGGATGCTTTAGTGCTGCCTTTTCACCCTAGACACTAGACCACTAGTGTCATTATGGTAAATAAAGCCCTTCTTATATTCGTGAATACTTGACATACCATCAGTGCTTTGTGGTGTGATTCATGTGTATCCATTGTTCATCCAAGAGTGCATGAGTATAAATGAGTCTAAATACCAGCTAAAGTGTTTTTGTTAAAGGTTAAAGGGAAGTTCACCTTTCATCACTTTTTTTCCTAAATTCCAGCTCCCCTATGTACCAATATAGCATTCATGTACTTTTTTTGCAAAAATATCAACACTTTCCATAAAATTTATAGACACTTACGTTACGTGTCCTCATCCATGTTTCCAGATGTTTGCATTTCTAATATCTTAACTTCTGAACAGACTATAGGTCATGACACAGGAAGGAGTTGACCAGCTGACGTCATTAGCACACACCCTGCATCATCCACCCTGCTTCTTACCACTCATTCCCAGCTGCACATTTTTTTAAATGAAATGCAATCAATCAGTGACCACCCTTCTCACTAAATACACAATATACAATCCGATTGCATAGTGTATTGCCAACCTTATACAAGTACATAGGAGGGAGTGGACAGAAACACTCAGCTGTCAAGCTCCGTTCACATCTCTGCATAGCGGGAACTCGCATTCCCACGTGCATTTTTTTTTTATTTTGAGGAGGGAGGTGTTTTGGAGCATTTTCACTCATCACACATAGGGCAGCCCATCCACCTGAATGGGCCACCCTACACACAACAATTGCCCCAAAGAAGCTTCAGAACTTTTTTTAGAGTGGAGCTTGGTGTGGTTTTTACTGCAATTTTTGGTGCAGTGCATTTCCGAAATGCAAGGTAATGCACAGATGTGAATGGAGCCTCACTGTTCTTGTGTTAACGCACCAATTTCACTTTCAGGCCCCATTCACATCTAGCATAGTGGGAGCGAATGTTTTGTGGCTCGTTATTCCTGTGACACGCATTGGGTAGCCCGTCAATTTCAATTGGCTGTGCTATATGTGGCTTATGGGGACATTTTGGCGTTTTGTGGGCTGTGTGTTTTTTACTGTGCATTTTTCAGCATTTTCCCCTCATTTTTTCACATGGCACAATGTGTGTTTGCTTCTGTGTTTGGTGTGCAATTTACAATTAATGGCACTGAAAGCACAACTAGTAATTTTAGGTCATAGAAAGGAAATCCGGAATGGCAGCACTCTCACTGATGTAGAAGCAAATGTATTTATTAAATGTGAGCATATAGGGGGATACAGGAAAGGAAATCCGTAATGGCAGCACTCTCACTGAGCAGAAGTTTTCTTTGCAACCCTTACCCCCCCCCCCGCCTGTATCCCCCTATATGCTCACATTTAATAAATACATTTGCTTCCACATCGGTGAGAGTGCTGCCATTCCGGATTTCCTTTCTATGGCTTCACTGCTGCAGTGACAGGGCATGCACCTCGCTGTACCTAGCATTTCATTACCTGGGATCAGCCAGTCCAACACATTCACCTGGAGCTACGGTTTCCTCTGCTCTAGTAATTTTAGGTGTATAAACACGACCATACACTATACAATCTGATTGTATATTGTGTATTTTGTGAGAAGGGTGATCACTGATTGATTGCATTTCATTAAAAAAACGTGCAGCTGGGAGTGGGCTGTAGGTAGGAGGGTGGATGATGCAGGGTGTGTGCTAATACGGTCAGCTGGTCAACTCCTTCCTGTGTCATAACCTATAGTCTGTTTAGAAGGTAAGACATTACAAATAGAAATGTCTGGAAACATGAATGGAGTACAGTGAGGTAAGTGTCTGTAGATTTAATGGAAAGTGTTGATATTTTTGCAAAAAAGTACATAAATGCTATATTAGTACATAGGGGAGCTGGAATTTAGAAAAAAAAAGTGATCAAATGTGAACTTACCCTTTAAGAGCAAGTATGCTAAGTGGGCATTCTGAGACAATAGTGACAGAAAAGTGAGGGGCATGTATGTGGTGACAAGAACATTTTTAACAGAGCATGTATTTCTGCCTTTAAAAATTCAAAAAAGCATGATGTCCTTGCTGTATTATAATTTTATATTCCACAAAATGTGTAACAAAAAATTGTGTTATAAATATTATTTACTGAAAATAAAACTAACCAGCTTTTTGTCTGTTTTCTCCCTCCCTTTTTGTCTTCTCCATTCTCTCGTCTGACTGCATATTGTCGTGCATTTTCTTCTGCTTTACCTTCTGGTATTAATCACCGAAAAAGGTAAGATGACTTTCCTTTTCCATGCACTGGTTTTGATTAGGTTTTCAAAGTTCAGTCCTAATGGGAGTTAGAAAATTGCAGAGCAGGCTTTTGGTTCCTGCAGGAATGTAACGTTGGGTAAAATAATAAAAGAAAATGACCTCCCGGCGTTCCCTTGAATGAACCTGCAGCCAAACACTACCTCATCCCTCTGGAACATATTCTGTAGTGGAGCGCAGAGCAGATGCACAGATGAGGTGAATCATTGTGTGAACTGTAGGAAAGCATGTGGGCTTTAATTTGTGGTGATACTATTCTGTGTCATATTTAATGGAACATGCCAGTTTGTGGATTAGAGCTTGAAAACCCTTTGTACCCAACATCACTGTAACAAGCTGCTATGCTTGTATTTAGAACATGGGATGTCTTAAACTGGACCTAGAGCTAGCCAACTTTATTCTGTAAGCAATGTGCAACAAGTCAAATGTGAATAATATTACAGTCCTGGTAGTTATTTTGCAATTTTTTGCTTATGCCCAGGCCCACTTTGTCATCCACTTTGCTGGACTGTGCTGCTATAGGGAGACATATTAGAGAAGCTACAATCTATCACCGGACAGCTATTCCTGATCCCACTGCCTAATGACACCATTAATTTAAACTAGTGATTAGAGTCAGAGTCACCTAGAGCTAGCCAACTTTATTCTGTAAACAATGTGCAACAAGTCAAATGTGAATAATATTACAGTCCTGGTAGTTATTTTGCAATTGTATGCTTATGCCCAGGCCCACTTTGTCATCCACTTTGCTGGACTGTGCTGCTATAGGCAGCCATATTAGAGAAGCTACAATCTATCACCGGACAGCTATTCCTGATCCCACTGCCTAATGACACCATTAACTTAAACTAGGGATTAGAGTCAGAGTCACCTATAGCTAGCCAACTTTATTCTGTAAACAATGTGCAACAAGTCAAATGTGAATAATATTACAGTCCTGGTAGTTATTTTGCAATTTTATGCTTATGCCCAGGCCCACTTTGTCATCCACTTTGCTGGACTGTGCTGCTATAGGCAGCCATATTAGAGAAGCTACAATCTATCACCGGACAGCTATTCCTGATCCCACTGCCTAATGACACCATTAACTTAAACTAGGGATTAGAGTCAGAGTCACCTATAGCTAGCCAACTTTATTCTGTAAACAATGTGCAACAAGTCAAATGTGAATAATATTACAGTCCTGGTAGTTATTTTGCAATTTTATGCTTATGCCCAGGCCCACTTTGTCATCCACTTTGCTGGACTGTGCTGCTATAGGCAGCCATATTAGAGAAGCTACAATCTATCACCGGACAGCTATTCCTGATCCCACTGCCTAATGACACCATTAATATAAGCTAGTGATCAGAGTCAGGAGTGGGTGGATATGCTACTGATGATGTAATACATATCAAAGGCTCCTGTTAGACTAAAAGAACAATGGGTGTTTAAGGACTGTTGCAACTGAAGAGGTGCTCTTCTGCTTCTAATCAGCAATTATAATCTTTCACCAATTGATTCACAAAATTATATTGTGGTAGCTGACCCCTGTTAGACATCCAACTTCAGGTTTTAAATATAGGGCTGCTTTAAGACATTTGTCAATTACTGCTCTCAAGACACATAGAAACTCAGCTAAGGCCAAGAAAACTCTGACAATCACATGACTTATAATAACATGGATCAGAACACTATTGCTTTATGATTATTAGTAGTAGTAGTAGTTTTTTTTTTCATATCGAAAGTGCAACGTTTTTAAAATGAAGACACTCATAGCAATTAAAATGTCATTGAAAGAATACACCTACAGATCGTAATGAAAAAATAGAAAAAATTCTATTGATGACGATGGGTAGGTTTACCACACATGGTGAGACACAATGTGAACAAATAAAGACTAGAGAACCAAGGTATGACCTCCAGTCCCTACCAGCCATCAGAAAAATTCTACCACCCCCTCCCTTGAAGCAAATGTCTTCATTGGGCATCAATGCTCCTTTTCCATTTATGTTCACTTATATTCACTAATCTTAGACAAACTCAAAGGAGTACAATTTATGACTGTACGACTACAGTGATAAAGGCAATCTCTTTTTCACTAGCCACACAAACATCGCTTTTGGATTATTTATTTGAGTATGACTGAAAAGACAAATCATACCTAAATGTGTTTAGTGGTCTATGGGGTTGATTTACTAAAGGTAAATAGATTGCACACTCTGCAAGTGCAGTTGCACTAATTTTCCCCAGAGCTTAGTAAATGTGGTAAAGCATCACTTCATAAAGAATACCCAATCAGGGTATTGGTATAAAAAAAAAAATTTTGCTTGCAAATGATTGGATGATGGAAATTAGCAGAGGTTACTACATTTAATAAGCTCTGGGTTAAACGAGTGCAACTGCACTTGCGGAGTGCACATTTTACTTAACTTTAGTAGATCCACCCCATGTGTAAAAGACAATTGTGTCTGCGTAGACCAATCGAAAGGCACCAAAAACATGTAATGTAACATTTTAATGTAATTTTTCTTCAGCATTGAACCAGTTAAATTTGATTTTGGGAGTAGCTGGGGGGTTCTCAAAATGCTTCACAGAATATTTTCTGGACGTTCTTTAAGTGCTTCTTAGGTGTGGTGTGTTTGGAAAGCATTTGACAACCATTTGAAAGAAATCCTATTTCAAACGCCCATGTGAACGAACGATGAAGGGATTGAGTTGCAGATCTCATTAGGGATTTATTTTTCCTTGATAAATTTTCAGCTCTGAAAAGCAATATGATATCATAAAACATACCATAAATAATAATAGAATATGAACTGTAGCATCACCTCTGAGGTACGTTCCAGTATATAATTCAATACTGTAATTGAGATCTCTCTGTAAAAGATTTAGATATTAAATAAACCCTTGCTTTCTCCTGTGCATAGAAGTCAACATGATTCAATTGTATACATCCTCACCCTTCAAAATATTCCCAATAATTCATGATGTTATTGGTCAGACTGAACTGACAGCGGTAGTTGTTATAGTTCGGATAAACACTGGCCCTATTTTCCTCAGCCATTTTGCTATTTTCGGGCCTGCAGTTTTTATAGGTCTCTTTGACACAGATTGCCTAGCTAAAGCCTTTGTGTTGCCATGGAAACTGTTCCCTCATCACACAGACATCCTAGGGCTGTGCAAGGCTGAACACAGAGCTGCAGAATGCAAAATATATCGAATGCCTTTGTAAAATGATATATGGAGATAAGTACGTATTTCAGCTGTGTTTTAGATCACCTATAAATAAGAGGGGTTGAACAGGGTCTACTACATTCTGCAGCGATTGTGCTGTTGTACATTTATGATAAATTCTTGCATAGTAAATTTCATTAGATATGTGCCATTGCTCCAGCTGCAGTCAATGAGTTTTTTTATTTTGCAATAGTCAATACAAATGAAAGCTTGTATATCCTTTTACTTTAAAAGGCACCTGAAGGGCACCGCCTTCATGAGGGTGTAGGACCGTCGTGGTTAGTTTAAAAACTGGTGTTGTGTTATGTGAAAAATTGGCACAAGAGCTCTATTTAGTCACTGTGTAGTTTGCCCTTTCCTGATTTTGTCAACTCCCTATTGGCTACAAAATAAAATGGGGGCGACAGAAGGACAAGGAAGTCAAGAAGAGGCACTGGGTGGCCTGCCCTTTCCTATTTCCTCAACTCCCTATCGGCTACAAAATATAAATGGGCTGACAAAAGTGAAAGGAAAGCTGTAATAAATACTAGGTAGTCTGATTCCCCCTTCCTGTCTGAAAAGGTGCCTGCACTATCATGGAATCAAGGTGTAAAGGGTTTTGGGTGCAAGGTGAGTTTACCCTCAAAGTGGAGTGAAATCTATGAAATGGAGAGCAATGACTGCTCTCAGCACAAAGAGGTCTCTGAGAGATGCTTCAGACAAAATTCAGAAAATTAGAAGATGGGAACTGCTAAGAGTCCATATATTTTATTTCATCATAGTATATATAAAGAAACAAGTCAACACATTTAGGGGGTTTTAAAGAACCTACTTCATCACCGCTACATGTACTGGTGAAAATTGGAATGGTGTGACGCCAAACATTGAAAAGAGTAAAATATACATATATGTAAGAAAGCAGGCTTTCAGTAGCTGATTTAATCCATCGGTTTCCAAGACCTTAGAGAAACTTCCCTAAATTTGTTACTAACACTGTTGGCTTTTAGACATCATAGGGGGATTATCTATTCAAGAAGACTTAGAGGGGGAATATTGAATATTGTGATATATATAAAAGTAAATATTACAGTTTTCATTCAAAACATCTGGAAGGTGGGGCTCGCAGGGTCCGTACATTTCGCAACCGCTTCCTTTTGCACAGCTAGTGGCGATTCCCATACTTTTCAACACCTCAACCCGGATGGTGGTCTGTGGCCCTCAGTTAGGCATATCTATGATGTCATCTACATGCCAACTTCTGTTCTTAGTTCTTCTTGTTTAGTGTAATTTTGATCATTTTCAATAAAAATGTTTGAAAGAGAAAATATCTGGAAGATGATATGAACGTGTTCACCTGTGCCAAGACTATGAGCAGTAATAAAAAAATATGCATTTAAGAAAAGTTTACATCCAAAATGGAAAGCGCTGTATCCACGAATAATGCACCACAGGTACAGTGATCAAGCTTCTTCTAACCCTTCTCCTGGGCTGAGTTCTGTGCTGAGGTATGGACTTTCATTTATGGCAGTACAGCAAGGGCAGCTGGATCACAACTATATTTTTCAGCATCCTTCTACTGCATCCAGTCATCATGCTTCAGGCTAGAAGTGCAGTTGTATGTTTTCCCCGAGAACGTGCACGGAGATACTGACAGCCCTCGCCTACCTTCCAGAATGTGCCCAGCACACAAAAACAAGCAGGCTGTTTGTCTATATTCACTTAAGGGAGGAAGGGGAGACAGGGGGTGCACATAGCAACAAGATCTGCGATAAGAGAAGAGGAAGAAGAAAGGAATCTGCCAAAGGGGCAGATGGGACTTGTAGTACTTAAACCACATTGATCCTAGACATGAATGGTGGGGTTGTGTGGGTGTAGTCATGCACAGCCGCAAAAAAACTTCAAAACATAACAGAACTGAGATAGTAGAAGCACCCTTCAATTCTGGAAAGGGTGTACTTACAATTTATTTTTGGGGTTATGTACAGTACATGTTGCATCTTACACCCTAAATATGGGTGTAACATGGTCTGAAAAGCAAACTTAGCCTTTAAAGCAAATCTGAAGCCTTACCTTGTTAAACAACTCATGCAGTAATAAAAATGAAAGGCAAAACATTTGTTTATATATATATAAAAAAACATTATAAATACTTTTTTCTTTTTTTATAAGTGATCACATGACCTCTGTTCTCACCTGCATAAGAGGCTCAGGGACCTAGGAGAGAGGGGCCAACTCAAGTCTGATCAAAGACAGGTTGCGCACTCAGCACAGCAAATACAGCTCTCCTCCCCTTCACAGCCTAAACTTAACACAGCAGGAAAGAGCGCAGGAGGCACAGCAGATCTGCACAGAGGGCAGGAGCTTCCCAATTCTTTGAGTTAACAAGTGAGGGATCGGTTGCTAGGACCACCTTGTGTATAACAACCCATTGCCTGCTTGTTAATTTGAAAGGTTGGGAAGCTCCAGCCCTTCATGCAGACTTGCAGGAGTGGTGTAGAGACACCTGTTTTGGAGAGCTGAGTGTGTGCTGAAGGCTGCTAAAATAGCTGATGAGGATTGTGCTAAACCTTGGGGTTAAGAGGTTAAGAGCCTTCTGTGAATTCACACAGAGAGGGGAACGGTCGTTCCTGGGAACCAGGAGATTTGGAAAGCTGTACATGCAGTTCACCCCTGCATGGGGTACCTCGCTCTGGTGAGTGAGGATACATTGGGGGAGCATGGTTTGGATTCACAGTTCTCCACATTGATTTAAATGTGAAAACTGCACAAAGTCACCTTTGGTCAAATGAACTGTGGACTGTTTTTTAAATAATTTTTTTGGATATATGTTTTTTTCACTCAAAGCTGGCAATTTGTTGCACAATCACTGGTAATTTATATCACACAAACTTTTAGTTTAATGAATTTTTGCACTGATTAAAAAATAAGATTGTATATACTTATGCATGCATGTCTGGTAAAGAATCTGTCTAAAATGGATTAACTGTTTAACAGAAACACAGATAGCATATAGCACTTTAATAACACTGTTTTTAAAGTAAAGCATATATTAGACAGCACCACTTATCCCTTCAATCTCAATAGTGCCTACTGCCCTCTGCCCTGCTGTGAGGTTGACAGCAGCAGTGAATGCACCAGCTCCACGGTCTAGACAGGACTATCACTTAGTCTGCCTCCAGCCATTTAGTGATACCTAGTTTAGAATAACCCACTGCTTGTTTACATTTGACTGCTTGCAGCCTAACAAGAACCTACTTGTAGAAAAATAGTGTGCCTTGAAAATGAGTTTTCTTAACAATGCTTATAGATATAGAGTTGAAGAGTGTTTTTACTGCTTGTTCAGAATATGTAATACTAAATACTAAAGTGTGCATGGACTGGGCACAGTATTTCTTTGCAAAGCAAATTTCCACCAAATTCACTAAGCTATTCCTGCAAAGTGCATGGGCTATTTGGCTTTAGTAAATCAAACCCAATGAATGTTATACACAGGTTTATTGTAAAAGGATACCAGAGACTAGCACTCCATCTGCTGGCTCTAAAGAATAAAAAAATGATATATATGACAAACAGTAAATGTGCATTTTTTTTTTTAATTAAGGAAAACAAATATGTGGGAAACAACATTATATTTCCTTTATTGCAAATCATTTTATCCTGGTGAATATTATATTTATGTTATTTTAATCCTGTAAAATAAATAGCAAGAGAACTGTACTATTGCTTCCTTATAAGGGGAAGGATAAGGTTGGTTTTGGCATGCATTTTTGTTGAGTAATCCACTTATTTTAATTCCAAACAAGAACACTGATATGACCTCATCGAAAATCAGATTGGCAGTCGGGAAGTAACTGTTTTGCTAGACATCTCTGGATAGAACATTAGGTGAAAAAAATGTGTTTCACATCTACTGCAAAATGCTAATTAGCAAATTCATTTTAATAATGTCTGTCAGTTGTGTTCTGTGCCACATGTGCATTGGAATAAGTAAATTCTTAAAATAAAAACAGTAGAAATTTGTAGACAGATAAAAAAATATTTGAATGTAGGGTAGCGCAGTGTCTAGGTTCTTCACTCTAACTTGCAGTGTTGAGATCCTGTTCTTAATTCCCAACAATGCATGTCATAAAGTTCCACCTAATCACTTCAACCTCAGACAATATTTTAAATCCATGCTGGGATAGCAGCTACTCATTCCAGCACTATTTTAAATTAGCACTGGTTATCAGAAGCTCCTGTGGATCCTGGCAGGGATTTAAGCTGGAGCTATCAGTTGTCAGGGACAGCCAGCATCTACCACTAAGCCCAGGAAATCATCAGTTCCTGGACTTCTGATCCTAAATTTATCTTTAAAGGAGATTGCTGTAGAAGTGAATGTTAACACAATGGGGTTAATTTACTAAAACTGGAGAGTGCAAAATTTGGTGCGGCACTGCATATAAACCCATAGACTTCCTGGTCAAATCTTAATTAAACAAACTGAAGTTAGAAGCTGATTGGCTACCATACGCAGCTGCACCAAATTGTGCACGTTTCAGTTTTGGTAAATCAACCCCCAAGCTTCTGCATAGTGTTTGCATTGGGAGTGTAGTGACGCCATGGCACTTCCTGTCACTATGAAGGCTTAGACAAAGCTTCTCCCAACAACACTACAGCATCTGTAGTGAGCTATTGCTGGCTGATCTATATATATTGTAAAGTTATGGAGTGATTATATTCTAGTGGTGCATATGTTTCCAAGAAATCATGCCAGTCCAGCCTGCATTTTTAAGGGCATGGCAGCCTTCAATTTCAATTTCCTTCAATTTCAACATCAATTTCCTTCGCAAGGGGGTTCCACCATTACTGTGATTTGTTAGTTCAGCCTCCTGGCTTACTCACTTGCCACGGGGCTGCTTCAGGCTTCACACCCAGGTCATAGGTCTGCCCCTCAGACCAACAAAAGTAACCTTCGGTCAAGCTCTCTTGCAGCTTACTCGGGTTCAGCTGCGCACTGCACTTCAGTTCAAACTGCCACATGCAGCCTCTCTCTCTTAGAGTAGATGGGAGCCCTTCTGACTCCCATACACAGACCTTGTGTCTATAGGGTGTTGTTCTCCTGACTCCTGGGCCAGACCTTGTGTCTGCCCGGGTGAAGCTGTCTCCAAGTGGGAGCCACGAGCTCTAACCCTGGGAAGCATATGAACCCAGCCCACACCTGTGCAGTCAGCATGCCTGCCTCTGTAAAAATCAGGTGTAAATTGCTATATACTCCGTCCGTACGACTGACGTGTCCACACCCGACCCAA